>BHEV01012830.1:0-11700 GCA_004319985.1 Emydocephalus ijimae
ATTCTGCTGAAACGTTGCTACAACTTTAAAAGCACCACTACTATGACGTGGGAAAATACCCGAACAAAGCTGAATGCCAGAGAAGAATAGACAAGAATAGAATAGGCATAAACCATTGCAGGTAGTTCCAGTGGTACTTGGCACACTGGGTGCTGTGCCTAAAGACCTAGGCAAGCACTTCAGAACAATTGGCGCTGACAAGATCACCATTGGTCAGCTGCAGAAGGCCACCTTACTGGGATCTGCTTGCATAATCTGCTGATACCTCACACAGTCCTAAACACTTGGGAAGTGTGATACAAAACCCAGCGTGGTTATCTCATTTGCTGTGTATACTGTAATAATAATAATAATAATAATAATAATAATAATAATAATAATAATAATAATAATAATAATAATAATAATAATTCTTCAACACAAAAGGAATACTTCAGGAAGGTCTGCAAAATATTAAAATCAAACTGAATGTGGGAAACATAATTGAAGCCATTAATACATGGGCAGTTCCAGTGATATGCTATCCAGCCGGAATCATCAACTGTGGCTGAACTGGAAAACCTGGACCAGAAAATGCATAACCTTCGAAATCTCCCACACTTTGTATCCATGAAGTGACAACAACAGATTGTAACTGCCAAGAAGAATAGGGGGCAGTGGGTTATTGGAAATCCATCAAACTGTAGAAGAAAAATGAAGTTTGAATGATTATGTGAATCAAAATACAGAAAAATTGCTGCAACTATGAAAATGGAGGACGTTATAAAAACAACAGAAACAAAGGCAGAATATAAGGAAAAACAGTTGGATGACAGATTAAGTGGATGGAAAACCAAAGCTTTGCATGGACAGCACTTGAAAAATATTGAAGAAAAATGTAATAATCCACTGGTCATTATGTAAAAAATACAATTACTTGTATTCGAAAAGTCATGGGAACATAAAGTGGAAAAAGTTGTTGAAAATGAGAAAAAAAAAAGAACTGGAAAAAATCATGAAATATCGCGACATGGTCATCGAAAATACATGGTTATGGATGAAACATGTAACAGTGATACTCATTGTCTTCAGGGCACTTGGTACCATGTCCAGGTACAAAGTACATCAAGAAATTGCAGCTTTCTGCAGTAACACCAGTGGAACTGCAAAAAACTGTGCTACTCAGAACATCATATATTCTTAGAAGATACTTGGTTGATACCTAGGACACTGGCAGCAACCCATATCAACCATCAGAGCCAGTCAATGATGTTTGTGATACATTTGTAAATGTTCAATTGACTGAGTTTCATGTTTAATGAATAAAAGAGATAATAATAATAATTCAGTTATTAATAATTATTAATCAGTTATTAATAATAATAATTCCATTTCAAGAGAAATGGAAGAAGAGTAGATTAATGCATAGGCTATATACCATTCCTTAAGCTATTTAACAGAATAGAATAGAATAGAATAGAATAGAATAGAATAGAATAGAATAGAATAGAATAGAATAGAATAGAATAGAACAGAATAAGGAATAGAATAGAGTAGAGTAGAGTAGAGTAGAGTAGAGTAGAGTAGAGTAGAGTAGAGTAGAGTAGAGTAGAGTAGAGTAGAGCAGAGCAGAGCAGAGCAGAGCAGAGCAGAGCAGAGCAGAGTAAAATCTGGAAGGGACCTTGGAGGTCTTCAAGTCCAAACTTCTACTCAGGCAGGAAACCCTATATCATTTCAGACAAATGGTTGTCTGAATGGATTACCAAATCTGCATTTCTAAAAGCTGGCCTCCTCAGTTTCTGCTTGGGGTAGGGAGACTGGGGCTGGTTTCTGTCTCCCTTAAGATTTTTTTTTTCATTTCTCCTTTTGGGGAAATATTTAATCCTGCCTTTTTTTAATATTTCCCCCAAAATATTTCATTCTTCAGGTGGGATGGGGTGGAGGCTTCCCACAACTTCCTCATTTTAAGATTAGTAATGTCTCTCAGGATGAAGATAAAGATGCTACCAATGATCAACACTTCTGGAAAACTCTCGCTGCCCAGTGTGCCTTGCGTAGGACATGATGATAATGATGATATTCTGTTTCATTTTGTCATAACCTCATAATTATTTCTCCATAATGAACAGGTGCAATGGAGGTGAGATCTAGAATCTGTTTCCTGTCCCACAGTCATGAATGGAAAGGAAGAAATAATACATTGTTAGCACCTTTTCTCCCTCCCTCCCTCCTTCTCTCTCTGTCTCTCTGTTTTGTTTTTAATAAAGGGAAAAAGGGGAAAGAGAAAAAAAAGAGGTACTAATACCAGGCCTAAGAAGCTTTCAGAGGCACTTGGAATCAGATCTGCTTTAATGATGCCATTTAAGCTGTCATTTTTGGCTTTTTAGCTCATCACCTTCCAGTCAGAATGCATTTAACTGGAGTTTCTAAAGCAGGCTTAATGCTAGTCTTTTTTTTTTTCTTTCCTTTTGCACAGAAGATAGCGAGGGTAATCAGGAAAATAAAGAAAAATTGAGACGCGGTCTATCAAAAAGCACAAACTCCACATTGGGAAATTAGCACTAGTGAAGGGAAAAAATAGATGAAGAACTGGTAGGTTTGCTTTTCCTTCCATTTGGTGTGCATGCATATGTGTGAGTGTGTATATACACACAACCAGGCATGCAATAAAGGTGATTATTGCATATGCAGGCATATTGTGTTCTGAATTTGGATGGTTACCCTAGGATGCCTGAATAATTTTTTTAATACGCAACCTGTTTTTGTTGCTTTTCAATGTTTCCTGGAAGCCTAGCAGGGCCTCAGGGGTTTGTTGACTGAAGGAAGGACAATGCCGTCTGCCATATTTAGGAATAGACAGTGTGAGTTCTGATTGAAATACAAATTTGGATTAAGGCATATTTAGGGAACAGAATTTCTTCTTAAATTGGAGACTATGATAGATGATAGATTAGATAGATAGACAGTGATGAGATTCAAATTTTTCTATTACCAGTTCTGTGGGCGTGGCTTGGTGGGCATGGCAGGGGAAGGATGCTCTAAAATCTCAAGTCAGACACGGTATTTGCCGGTTCTCCAAACTACTCAAAATTTCCGCTACCAGTTCTCCAGAACTGGTCAGAACCTGCTGAAAACCACCTCTGTAGATAGAGATAGATAGATAGAGATTGATAGAAGATAGGTAGGAGAGAGAGAGAGAGAGAGATTTTATTAGTGGCAATATAAGGAGAGTTTTGACCTAAATGTGGGCAGAATCAAGATTGTGTGGTGTTTATTTTCTCCTCCTCTCTCTGTCTTTTTTAGATTAAGACACTGGCTGAGAAGCCAAGATTTTGGAAACTCCAGCCCTGTCAGGCATGAAAGCCAGCTGGGTGACTTTGGACCAATCACCAGTTTTCCACCTTAAGTTATAAGTTATTTTTCATTATAAAAAATAATAAAGATGGGATATACTGTTAATCAATTTAACACTATTTATTACTGCATTTGTTAAGTCCTGAGCATGGGCGCAAGGAACGGAGACGAGACATCGAACTATGACTTCAACTCTTTATTCGTGACTTCAGAACAGAGCAAAATACTTGGGCAGCAGCAGCTCTTTTATAGAGCTGGCTGCTGTCAAAGCAACCAATGATTTGAATTTACTGCTCTAACAAGTGTCCAGTCAGAGAGACCCTCTGTCAGCCAATCAGATTGGCCAGAAATGACCAATCACGGCTCGCTGTTCGCGGGCCAATGAGAAGTGCAAGATTACGAGCCTGCTGTTAAAGTAAAGCTATTAGGGTTGTTACTGATGCATTGGCTTAGTCCATAACACCCCTCCCCCCTAGGTTCCGTCTGAGGGGTGGGGTGACGTATTCTCATAAGTAGGCAGGTCGTTTCACCTGTCTGCTTGATCTGCACCAGTTTCTGTCCTGGTTTTGGTTTCAGTGGGCTGCTTGCTGAGCTGGGTGGCGAAAACCGTCCCGCTGTTTCGTTGAATGGCTCTGGCCTGTCCTCTCTGCTCTCGCCAATGCTGTCATCTGGGTTCCCTGGATCTGTTTCCATCGCAGTGCTGTCATGCGGCAAGGCAACTTCCCAGCTCGGTTCTCCTTCTGGCGGTGAGTATCCCATGGTTGGTTGTGTAGACTGCTGGATTCCGATTGTTAAGTCATCTGTTATTTCTTTTTCGGCCCCCACGATGTACCTTCCCCCACCAGTTGGAGATTCAGGGGATGAGATGGGAGTAGCTGCTAGTCTTGATCAAAGCTGGTCTATGTGGCGCTTCCACATTTTGCCATCTGCAGTTTGTAGACGATAGGATCGGGGTCCTGTAAGTTGTGTTATGGTAGCGGGGACCCACAATGGGTCACCCGAGAAGTTTTTCACAAAAATGGGGTCACCTTCCTGGAATGATCGACACTTGCTGCTGGATCCCAGGGGTTGTTCAGGTGTGTAAGCAGGGTGGAGGCGATCGAGATGTGAGCGAAGTTTCCGGCCCATCAGGAGTTTAGCTGGGGTTCTGTTTGTGGTGCTGCTTGGGGTAATATGTTGGAGGAGAAGCATCCGGGTTATCTTTTCGTCAATGTCACCCTGGTCCATTTTGTGTAAAGTCTTCTTTACAAATTGAACCATTCTCTCAGCCCTACCATTGGCCGCAGGGTGAGCTGGCAATGTTAAGGCATGGAAGATGCCCTGGTCTGCTAGGTATTGTTCGAATGCCAGGGCAGTGAATTGAGGGCCATTATCGGAGACCAGGACATCCGGAAATCTGTGGGTAGCGAATAGCTTATTCAGTTTTTTAATGACCGCCTCCATGGTGGTGCTTTTCATTTTGTGGACCTTGAGCCAGTTAGAATAGGCATCCACGGTTAGAAGGAAAGTGTGTCCTCTTGTAGGTCCCGCAAAATCGATGTGGATAGGGGACCAGGGACCTCGAAGCGTTTCCCACTGAGTTGGGGGTGTTTCTGGAGGAGCAGAGCGAGTCTCCTGGCATTTGCTGCATGTCGCCACCCAGGTCTCTATCTGCTTGTCTAAACCTGGCCACCATGCGTAACTCCTTGCCAATGCCTTCATCCGCACGATGCCTGGATGTCCATCGTGCAACATTTTTTAAACTTTATGTTGCAATTTCTCCAGGATGACAACTCTGTCTCCCCACAAGATGCAGCCCTTTTGAGAGAATAGTTCTGTCTGTCAATTCCTGAACAGCCTGAAAGTGTTGTTGGGTGTGCTGTCCAGCCAACCCTGTTCCACCCAGCTGAGGACTTGTGCCAAAGAAGGGTCCTTTTTCGTTTCTGAGGCGAGGTCAGTGGTGGTGATTTAAGAGTTTTGATTTGCAATATGGCTAGGGTTGGAGCTGGGTCATCTATGACATCTGGTAGTGGAGAGCGGCTCAAAGCATCAGTGTGGGGAATGGCTTTCCCCGGGCGGTGTTGCAGTTGGTAATCTTATGCGGCTAAAAACTCCGACCAACATGTCATTCTTGGTGATAAGATGCAGGGAGTTGGTTTGTTTCACGCTAAAATGCAAAGTAGCAGCTTGTGGTCTGTAATTATGGCAAAGGGTCTCCCATACACATATTCATGGAAACGTTTAATTGCGGATACAATGGCAAGAGCCTCTTTATCAAGTTGGCTATAGTTCCTTTCAGTCTTAGACAAAGTTCTCGAAAAGAATGCAATAGGTGCCTCATTACCGTTTGGCAGGGCATGACTTAAAATGGCTCCCACTCCGAATGGTGAGGCGTCACAGGTAACCGTTAAGGGTAGAGTCTCGTTGTATTGTATCAATACAGCATCAGAAGTTAAGAGGTCTTTTACTTGCTGAAATGCTCGTTCTTCACGCCGTCCCCAGACCCAGGAAGCCTTTTTGTCAAGAAGTCTCTGTAGGGGCTTGGCTACGGTCGCCTTCTGGGGCAAGAAGATGTTATAAAAGTTAATGAGTCCCAGGAAGGCTTGGAGGTCTGTCTTATTTCTAGGTCTTGGGGCATTTTTGATTGCAGTTAGTTTTTTTTTCAGTGGGGTGGATTCCCTGTCTGTCGAGAAGGTATCCCAGGAACTCCACTCTCTCCGTACAAAGTTGACACTTGTCTTTTTTTACCTTCAGGCCAGCGACTTTAAATTTTTGAAGAACCCTTCTGAGTCATTGTCCTAATAACTCTTTAGTAGGGGCAGCTATTAAGATGTTGTCAAAATAAGGCACAACACCTTTTATGCCTTGTAATAGTCTCTCCATCAAACTTTGGAAAATGCCCGGCGCCACGCTTACACCGAATTGGAGTCTATTGCACTTAAAGGCACCTCTATGTGTAACTATTGTCTGGGCTTCTGCAGTCATCACATCTACGGGTAGCTGTTGGTACACCTGAGCTAAGTCCAATTTCGCAAATATTTTTCCGCCTCCCAGGGAGTGAAGAAGGTGACCACCGCTACTGGGTAAGTGCTCTGCTGAAGCACATGATTTAGGGTGGCCCGGTAATCCCCACAAATTCTTAACGAGCCATCTGGCTTTATGGGTGTTACTATTGGAGTTTCCCATCGGGCATGGNCTTGTACTTGCCTAATGTTCCTATGAACACGTCCTGGAATTCCTGGATGAGGGCCTCTTCCCAGTCATTGCTTCCGGTTTGGTGTATGCCAGCTAGTTCAATTCTGAGTGGGGCGAACTACTGTAACCCTAACAAACTGGGCCGGTCATGATCGACGACAGTCAGGGGAAGCGTCGCGGTGCGGTCCTTGAAGGATACTTGGACGTGGCTGGAACCGACAACTGGAATTCTGTTTCCCTGGTAGTCTTTTAGGATGATTCTTTGAGTGCTGAGGTCCTGGCGACAGATAGCAGGGATTAGCTGTTTGAGGGTTTTCCAGGAGACTATTGATAGGGATGACCCCGAATTGACTTCCATCACACATGGTCGATTCTCAATAGTGACCTTTACATGGATCTTTCTTGCATCTAGCAATGAAGTGTGGCTGATAGTAATAGTTTGGTGTGCCTCTTCTCATCTCGTTGAAGCGGCAGATGCTCAATTTCTGTAGTAGTGGTTGTTCCATTGGTGGTTCAGGCGGTCCCGATTCCCAGGTGGTTTGCCTGTCTCCCAGCAGAGGTTATTCTCCCTCCGGCTTGGACTGGACTCTCACTTGCTTCTGCAGACCTTTGCGATGTGGCCTCTTTTCCCACAGGAACGGCAGAGTGCGTCGAGGAATTTGCAGTCCGATCACGGGTGGTTTGCCCCGCAACCAGCATATTGGCGCGGAAGTCTCTGGTTCCTTTGCTCTCGTTCCAAGTGGAGCCGGTTGACCTCCTCTTCCTCACTGTCTGAGGATGACTCGAGGTCTTCATGATGGGCAGTAATAGTGTGCCTCTCAGAGGAGAGCGGACTATCACTAGCAAGTTGGCGGTGTGGTGCGTTCACTCGGCGCATTCGAGCGGCTGACTTCCTGGTTGCTTCTGTGGCAGTAGCGTCGGCGATGACATCGGCAAGGCTGATGTCTCCTTTCGCCATGATTTTGCTCTGCGACGTGTGGTCATCTAATCCCAGAACTATGCAGTGTCTCAGGGCTTCCTCGAAGTTTGCAAAACCACAGAGTCCTCCCAGGTTCCGGAGGTCGGCTACGAAGTCCCCAATGCTCTTGTTCTTCCGTTGGTCCCTCTGGTAAAACTCATGTCTTCGTATCAATGTAGGTACTGCGGGTGCATAATGGGCCCGGAGGATCGGCGCGAGGTTATCCCAATCCATGGTCTTCACTTCCGCCAGTTTGGCAAGTGCTTTCGCCATTTTAAAAATGGCGGGGCCACAGTGGGTCAGGAACACCACTCGTTTCTTGCCAGGCGTAGCATCTTTCAGATTGTTGGTCTCCAAGAACATCTGGAAACGGTCTATATACGAGTCCCAGGCTTTGTTTGCCGGGTCAAATGGAGCAGGTGGTATGGCGCCGCTGGTCATTCTGCTGTTTGTTGTGTGTGCTCTCAGCCATGTGCTCTGTCTTGTTCGATGAGTATCTAGTCAGCTCTATCGTCTCCGCATCCCATCCTCGTCACCAGTATTAAGTCCTGAGCATGGGCGCAAGGAACGGAGATGAGACATCGAACTGTGACTTCAACTCTTTATTCATGACTTCAGAACAGAGCAAATACTTGGGCAGCAGCAGCTCTTTTATAGAGCTGGCTGCTGTCAAAACAACCAATGATTTGAGTTTATTGCTCTAACAAGCGTCCAATCCGAGAGACCTGCTGTCAGCCAATCAGATCGGCGAGAAACGACCAATCACGACTCGCTTTTTGCGGGCCAATGAGAAGTGCAGGATTACGAGCCTGCTGTTAAAGTAAAACTATTAGGGTTGTTACTGATGCGTTGGCTTAGTCCATCACATTGCTCCTACCCTGCTGGACTAAATTACCTCATTTTGCCTTGATTGCACTTATAGTTACAGTTTTTGTTGACCATGTTTCATTATAAACAGCATATAAACAGCATTTATACCCTGCATACTCATTTCTTTTGATGATCACTAGGTACACAATATATTTTGCATGTATTCTATCTCAAAATGTCAGGAATATGTGCTCGTAATATTGGATACCTGATTAGAAACTCAGTTTAAATTATTAAAAATATATATGCCAATTTCTTTGGCATAGAATCTTTTCCTCTCTCTCTCCCTCCCTCTCTCCCTCCCTCTCTCCCTCCCTTCCTCTTTTCTTCCTCCTTCCTTCTTCCTTCCTTCCTTCCTTCCTTCCACTTTCTCTCTCTCTCTCTCTTTCTTTTTTTTTTATTTCCTTCTCCCCAAAACTCACTTTGGGAAAGTAATACAGTCAACCAAAAACAGGAGCGAAACCTTAACCACCTCTTATCCAAGTCTCCATCACAGCTCTGATACTGCTTTTCATTAAATTTTATTAAAAATGAAGAGATTGTGGGCATCTCTCTTTCTCATGAGACATCAAAACATTTCAGGGGAGCTAAGCGTGAGTTCGGCTATCTACCCAGCAGAGCACGACAATATTATTTAGAGTTTATTATCTTTTCCCTTCTGACTGCTTGGAATGATATTGCACGGACCTCCCAGATTTGAGATTCATAAGGGCTAGAAACTTGAACAGGGGTGGGGGGAGGGAATAAATAAATGAAAACAAGGTGACTTTCTTAGGAAGTGGAATTATCTGGCTAGCTCCACATTCTCCAGTCTTCCTCCAAAATGAATCCGGGATTTAAGTATTTCTGGGGAGAATTATTAATTTATTTGATATGTCAATTGCTTACAAGATAATAGGTATAAGTATAAACATAGTTATGAATACATGAAATGGATACATAGAAGAAAAATAAAAGAAACAATGGGATAGGGATGGTAGGCATGTTGGTGCGCTTATGCACGCCCCCCTACAGGCCTCTTAGGAAAGGGGTGAGGTCAATAGTAGACAGTCTGAGGTTAAAGTTTTTGGGATTTGGGGAAGAAACCACAGTCAGGTAGAGTATTCCAGGCATTGACCATTCTGTTGCTGAAGTCGTATTTCCTGCAATCAAGTTTGGTGCAGTTTACCTTGAGGTTGTATCTATTGTTTGCTCATGTATTGTTATGATTGAAGCTGAAGTATTCATTGACAGGTAGGACATTGCAAAGTATGATTTTATATACCATACTTAGATCGGACTGAAGGCGGCGTAGTTCAAGGTTTTCTAGGTCTAGAATTTCAAGTCTGGTGGCATAAGGTATTCTGCAATGAGTAGAGGAGTGGAGAACTCTTCTTGTGAAATATTTCTGGACTTTCTCAACTGTGCTTGTTAAGTACTGGGCATGGGTTGAAATAACTAGAGACAGTTATAGAACAGTAAACTTCAGCTCTTTATTACATCGTGACTAGCAAAACAACAACGGTTAACTCTGCCTTATATAGGCATCTTTTGTATGATTTAACCAATAACGAACTAGGAACGCTGGCTCTTTTAACCAATAAGAACTCTTGTTTAAGGGCCAATCAGGTCCGTTAGAGCTGACCAATCCTGGTCGAGCCGCCTGATGGCCAATCAGAAGTGCAGGGCCAGAACCCTGCACTTTACCTCAAGCTCAGGCCTTTATTGATTTACTGAAAACACAACACCCCTTCCCCCTGGTTTCTCAAATCCGGTATGGTCACATCGTCCTTCAAATAGGACGGTTGTTTTTTAAGTCTTTTGGATTTCCTTTGGATTGGCTGATTGCAATCCTGTTGAGGTAGTTCGTTGTTTAGCAGCGATTCTGTTTCAGGTTCATAGTTTATTTCTTCCTCGTTTCTCACATTGTCCTCTATTCTCTGAGGTGCAATTTCTTCCTCTTCTTGCCCCATTTCTCGCATCTCACTCCCGTCGTCGTTCCTTTCGAACGGGTTCTCTGGATCTTCCTCGCCTTCCGGACTCTCCCCCCCCCTCAGTTTGGTCATAAGGGGTTTGATGAGTTGCTGGCACCAATTGTGACCGTAATTGGTCGATATGCCATTTGTATAGTTTATTGTCCCGGCATTTCACTATGTAGGATTTGGGGCCGGTTACGCGTACTATTGTCGCTTCTATCCATGCTGGGTGGCCAGATAAGTTCTGTGCGTAAATGAAGTCTCCTACCTGGAAGGTGCGACAGCGTCCGCTGGAGCCTGTGGGTTTCTCCCGTTCATAAGCAGGGTGGAGCCGGTCGAGGTGGGAGCGGAGTTGTCGTCCCATTAGTAATTCCGCGGGAGTTCTCCCGGTAATGCTGTGTGGCGTGATGTGTTGCCAGAAGAGGATTTGGTTCACTTTATCATCGATATTGTCATAGTCCGTTTTCAATAATGTCTTTTTTGTATACTGTACCATGCGTTCTGCTCGGCCGTTGGTCACAGGGTGTACTGGTGAGGAGAGTCCATGGCGGATGCCGCGGTCAGCGAGGTACTGCTGGAACATCAATGTGGTAAACTGTGGTCCGTTATCGGACACCAGGACGTCCAGTAATCCGTAGGTTGCAAAGAGTCTCTTTAATACTTTAATCACCGCTTCGGATGTTGTAATTGTCATGCGATGGATCTCCAACCAATTGGAGTATGCGTCGACTGTGAGCAGGAATGTGTGGCCTCTGGTCGGTCCCGCAAAGTCCAGGTGTATTCAAGACCATGGCCCACGTGGTGTCTCCCATTCCGTAGGGATGGCTCTTGGAGGAGCGTTGCTGGCTTGTTGGCAACTTGGGCAAAGTTTAACCCACTGTTCGATTTGGCAATCCATTCCTGGCCACTAGGTGTAGCTACGTGCAAGCGCCTTCATGCGCACGATGCCAGGGTGGCCCTCGTGTAGCATTTGCAAAAGTGTCTTTCGGAGTCGTTCTGGGATGACGACTCTATCGCCCCAGATGATACAACCCTTCTGTGAGAACAGCTTAGTCTGTCGTGATTTGAATGGTGCGAAGTCGTCTGGGACTCGGTCCAATGGCCATCCCCATTCTACCCAGCTTAAAACTCGGGCGAGGGTGTGGTCTCATTTGGTCTCTCTCATGATGTCTCATGCAGTCATGGGTGGCGAGTTGAGTGCTTCTATCTGCAACGTGGTTGTCGTTGGTGCTGGATCGTCGAGAGTCTCTGGAAGCGGTGCTCGGCTCAGTGCGTCGGCGTGGGGAATGGCTTTCCCCGGGCGATATTGTAGCCTANTGTGAAATTTCGTCACGGCAGAGACAATTGCAAGGGCTTCTTTATCGATTTGTCCATAGTTCCTCTCTGCTTTCGAAAGAGTTTTTGAAAAGT
>BHEV01012831.1:0-14410 GCA_004319985.1 Emydocephalus ijimae
ATCAAGTTGACTATAGTTCCTTTTGGTCTTAGACAAAGTTCTCGAAAAGAACACAATAGGTGCCTCATTCCCATTTGGTAGCACATGGCTTAAAATGGCTCCCACTCCAAATGGTGAGGCATCACAGGTAATTGTCAAAGATAGAGTCTCGTTGTATTGCATTAATACAGCATCGGAGGTTAAGAGGTCTTTTACCTCTTGGAATGCCCTCTCTTCATGCCGTCCCCAGNCGGTCGCCTTCTGGGACAAGAAGATGTTATGAAAGTTAATGAGTCCCAGGAAGGCTTGGAGGTCTGTCTTATTCCTAGGTCTCGGGGCGTTTTTGATTGCGGTTAGTTTTTTTTTGGTGGGGTGGATTCCCTGTCTGTTGAGAAGGTATCCCAGAACTCACTGCAGCCAACTCACCACAGCCAACTTATAGCAGGTGAACTCACTACAGCCAACTCTCTCTAAGACAACTCATTGTGGGAGAATTTAACAATGCTATTTAATTATTTAAAATAAATAAACAATTATTTTAATTTTTGCCATTCACATGTTATTCTGTCCCTCCTTTTGCATCCTTTCTTTAATAATTCTATTCCACTATTTGTTTGATGTTAGTGTAACCCTTGTTGTCCTATGGAAACCAGGCCATGGAGAGTTGTCCTGCAGCAAGTTGGTTGTGGATAGTTGGCTGTGGCTGGTTGATTATGGCGAGCTGGCTACAGCGAATTGTCCAAGACTCCCCCTAAGTGTGCCATAATAAGGACCTATTTCTCTGAATATGTATATGTTACGCTTATATGTATGTTCTCAACAATACTGAAAGTTGAGAATTGAACCTAGATTGAATTTATCTTAAGTTCGCATAAAACATATGCAGTTTACTTAGCTTTGACTCATATCATATGTGAATCAAGTTATTATGTAGTATATAAACTGTGGTTTAGAGAATTATGTGAACCCATCCAAATGTTTAGTAAACTATCTAAACAAACCATAACTTTGCATGACATAGTGTAGAAACAAGACTAATGATAGAGCAAGAAATGTGTTCCCACAGAACAGAATCCCACAGATTACAAGCTATTTTAAATTTCTATCCAATAGAACACAGCTTAAATTATAAATTTTGCATATGTATTCAAACTAAAAAAAACCAGTCCTTATTTGTTCAATGGGAGAGGAAAGGTTAGTCTTCATATTTGTGCAAAGAATTATAGCCTCTTTTAATTTGCAGAATCTATTTTGTGAAGGTGGGAGAGAGACAGAAAATAAGAAAATATAACATACTTAGGAGACAATAGAAACATCTTAGAATATGAACATTCCTAATCTCAAAGCTCCATATCTTTCATTTGATTAAATGTTTGCAGGTGTGAGAAGTTTTAGAGAGTCTCAGATTAATTTGGTGACAGAGTAAATTTTCAGATAGTTTAGCAAGTACAGTAGAACCTCTAGTCACAAATGCTTCTGATCATGACCAAATTGTGTTTTGACCAAAAATTCACATTTGTTTTTTATGGCCAATTTTCCTTTCCACTCCATTTTTTTTTGTAAGCATCAAATTTCCAAAATTAGGTTTGGGTCATGACCTAATCAGACTGCGACCAAAGTTATGGAATGAATTATGGTCGTGACCAGAGGTACTAAGGTATATGAATGTTATCTTCCAATGTTCCTTCCCCTCCCCTTATATAAATATAACTTTCTGGGTATTTTTTTCTCCATTTTCTCCAAAGGGCTATGCTCTCTTCCATTCTCTCTCTGAATGCTAGTTTTATGATCTGAATTTAAACTGAAACCAGATATATAACCTTTCCTCAGAAAATTGACTTATCTCAGACAATTGTGATATACAGAACATAAAAGAAGATCAGCTTCCTGCTGATCAAAGTTGAGTAGGCTTGTAAAAGCTTGCCTGCTGGCAACAAGCCTGTCTGTTGACATTAAATTCAGGTCTAAGGACTGTGAAGAAAATTAACCAGATACCTTGAAACATTAGGAAATTTTTTACAATGTAGGGGGCATATTGCAATCTACGTAGACCAGGGTTCTGCAAAGTTGTCAATACAGACCCTCCCCTGGGTTGATGGGACTATTCCAGGATTTTGAAAATCTTAAACACAATAATTAGGTCCATTATTTGATTACTCAAGTTTTCAGGAAATGTTATAAGAGTAAAGTGAAACCAGCATTGTAAAATTATGCATTGGTAAGGTGTGGAGCCAATAAAGGCATAACAAGGACTTTGTTCACTTCCTTCTTGAGTCAGAACACATTTTATTGTGCTGTAAATACAGAGTAAATACAGAAGAAAAATACCCATGAAATCAGATTTTGGGGATTATTTTTTCTCCCTGTTTCATCTTTTACTCTGTACAATGCATACAGTACCTTATGAACAGATCACTGTACATCAAGAGTGTTTCCAATAATGGAATTTCATGGATTTCATGAAATTTTACAATGACTTATAATTCCTTTTTGTACAATCCTTCCATTATTCCCATTATTTGTTTCAGTATTTATTCTTGATATTTTCATCAAGAAAGTAAAAATCAATCAAACGTTTATTGTCAATGCACAATATGTGTAAAATGAAATTGAAATCATTGGTGCTGGCCCTGCAAAGGCTATCATATTAAACCTAATTATGGTGTTTATGTTGCATTCAGAAGTCTGACAGCCCACAGATGGAAGTTATTTTTCAACCTACTTGTTCAGCTGGCTATGCTTCTATATCTCCTGCCCAATGATAGGAGAGTAAAGAAGTGCTGTCCAGGATGTGAATCATCTCTGAGATTTTTCCTCACTCTGCTGAGGCAGTGGGTACTGGCGATTTTGTCCAGTGGTGTCAGGAGACAGCCCATAATTTTTTGTGCTAAAAATGAGATACCTGCCCAGTGCTCTTTAACTAGAGCTATTAAAGGCTACAAGTCTGATGTTATAAGCTGTCTTACATATTGGCAAAAAAAAAATCAGAAAATAAAATACAAGTCAAGACCTTGTTGATGATCCAGACTCTGTCAAGGACCTTGGACTACTCATTTCTAATGAACTAAGTGCTAGAGCCCACTGTAACTACATAGCCAAAAAGGCATTAAGAGTTGTTAACCTAATCCTACGTAGCTTTTTCTCTGGTAATATCACACTTCTAACTAGAGCATAAAAAACATTTGCTAGACCAATACTCGAATACAGCTCATCAGTCTGGAACCCACATTATGTATCTGATATTAACACAGTTGAGAAAGTCCAGAAATATTTCGCAAGAAGACTTCTCCACTCCTCTACTCGTTGCAGAATACCTTATGCCACCAGACTTGAAATTCTAGACATAGAAAACCTAGAAATGCTGCCTTCAGTCCGATCTAAGACGTTTTCTGACGAGTAGGGTGCCTCCGAACCTTCATTTAAAAACTCGGTGCCACAAATGTCCTCGTTGTCCTCTTGCCTTTGTGGTCTTGCTTCTGAGGAGGTGTCTCTTTGAGGCAAGTCCACCACCCTCTCTGATTCTTCCAAATGCTCACTTCTTCCACTCGTGCTTTCTGCCGTTTCGAACTCGGTCTCCTCGGCATCTCCTCCCCCCTCAGTTTGGAAGTTACCAGAGTCGCAGAAACGAGGTTGCAGCCTTGAATGCAGCTGATCAATATGGCGCTTCCATATTCTTCCGTTGCGACTCTTTACTCAGTACAACCTGGGTCCTGTGACTTGGATTACAGTTGCCTCGACCCACAAAGGATCGCCAGAAAAGTTTTTAGCGAAGACTAAGTCGCCTATCTGGAATTCGCGGCATTTCCCACTCGATCCATGTGGTTTTTCTGGTTCGTACGATGGGTGTAGTCGGTCAAGGTGGCAGTGGAGTTTCCGTCCCATTAACAATTCGGCCGTAGTCTTGTTGGTGACGCTGTGCGGAGTGATGTGTTGAAGGAGGAGTATCCGGTTAATCTTATCTTCAGTATTGCCATAGTCCATTTTATGTAGGGTTTCTTTGACAAATTGTACCATGCGCTCGGCTCTTCCATTGGCTGCAGGATGCGCCGGCGAAGTTAGTTCATGGCGAATACCATGGTCCGCCAAATACTGTTCAAAAGAAAGCGCGGTAAACTGGGGCCCGTTGTTAGATACCAGAATGTCTGGCAGTCCATGGGTTGCGAATAATCTGTCCAATTTCCTGATGACGGATTCAGTTGTGGTACTTTTCATTTCATGGATTTCAAGCCAGTTTGAGTAGGCATCCACCGTTACTAGGAATGTGTGTCCTTTAGTAGGTCCCACAAAGTCAATATGAATACGGGACCATGGTCCCCTGGGTGTTTCCCACTCTGTTGGGGTTGCTTTCGGTGGGGCTTTGCTAACTTCCTGGCATTTGTAACAAGTCTTTACCCAGGCTTCGATTTGCTTGTCGAGACCCGGCTACCACGCGTAGCTTCGTGTGAGCCTTCATGCGCACTATGCTGGGGTGGCCTTCATGCAAGGTTTTCAATACCACTCATTGCAGCCGCTCTGGGATGACGACTCTATCCCCCCAAATTATGCAGCCTTTCTGTGAAAACAGTTCCGTCTGTCGATTCTTGAAAGGACCGAAGTTGTCAGGGATTTGATCCAATGGCCATCCTCGCTCAACCCAGCTAAGAACTTGCGCCAAAACGGGATCGCATTTGGTTTCGATCGCGATATCTTGAGCTGTCAGTGGTGGTGATTGAAGTGTTTCAATCTGGAGCGTCGCGACGGTTGGAGCTGGGTTGTTAACGGTTTCCGGAAGTGGTGCATGGCTCAGTGCGTCAGCCTGGGGGATGGCTTTCCCTGGGCGGTGTTGCAGTTTATAATTATATGCAGCCAAGAATTCCGACCAGCGAGTCATTCTGGGAGATAATATATAAGGGGTTGGCTTGTCCCTCGCTATAATCCCCAGCAAAGGTTTGTGGTCGGTGACTATAGTAAAAACTCGCCCATAAATATATTCATGAAATCGTTTAACAGCAGAAATGACAGCAAGAGCCTCTTTATTGATTTGACTATAGTTACGATCAGCTTTTGATAGCATTTTTGAAAAGTAGGCAATAGGGGCTTCACTACCGTTTGGTAACACAAGGCTCAAAATGGCACCCACTCCGAATGGTGATGCATCACATGTAATCGTTAAAGGCAAAGTCTCATTATACTGCATTAAAACAGCGTCTGAAGTAAATAAGTTTTTTACTTGTCGGAACGCGTGTTCCTCTCGGTGTCCCCAGACCCAGGTTGCCTTTTTGTCCAACAGACGATGTAGGGGCTCGGCTATGGTCGCTTTGTGGGGCAGAAACACGTTGTAGAAATTGATAAGGCCCAGGAAAGCTGAGAGATCAGTCTTATTTCGGGGCCTGGGAGCGTTTTTGATTGCTCTAAGCTTGCTATCGGTGGGGTGAATGCCTTGTTTATCGATTAAGTACGCCCAAAATTCTACCTTATCCGTACACAGTTGACACTTATTTTTTTTTACTTTAAGGCCAGAGTCTTTAAATTTCTGGAGAACTAACCTCAGGCGCTCCCTTAGTATTTCTCTAGTTGGAGCAGCAATTAAAACGTCATCAAAATAAGGTACAACCCCTTTTATACCCTGTAGTAGTCTCTCCATCAAGCTCTGAAAAATTCCTGGGGCTACGCTAACTCTGAATTGGAGTCGGTTGCACTGAAATGCACCTTGGTGCGTAACAATCGTTTGTGCCTCTGCCGTTTTTTTGTCTACAGACAGTTGTTGGTATGCCTGTGCTAAATCCAATTTAGCGAAGACTTTTCCGCCCCCCAGGGAATGGAGAAGGTGTTGTACCACCGGTACCGGGTAAGCATTCTGCTGACGGGCATGATTCAGGGTGGCTCGGTTGTCCCCACAAATTCTTAACGATCCATCTGGCTTGATGGGTGTTATGATTGGGGTTTCCCAGGGAGCGTGGTCGGTTGGTTCTAACACACCCTGGGCTATTAATTTATCAAGCTGCTTGTCAATCTTTGGTTTAAGGGCAAATGGAAGTCGACGAGGCTTAAGGCGGATGGGAGCTACTTTGGGCTTAAGATTAAATGACATTGGGGTCCCCTTGTACTCGCCTAATTTCTCTGTAAAGACGTCCTGGAACTCCCGGACGATGGCCTCTTGCCAGTCATTGCTGTTGGTTCGGTGAATGCCAGCTACTTCAATTCCAAGTGGGGCGAACCATTGGAGGCCTAACAAACTAGGCCGATCCCTGTCGACTATGATTAGTGGTAGGGATGCAGTACGATTTTTAAATGAGACACGGACTTTGCTGGATCCAACGACTGGAATTCGATTTCCCTGATAGTCCTTAAATATGATTCTTTGGAATCTGAGGTCTTGCCACCGGACGGTGGGAATTAATTGTTTAAGGGTCTTCCAGGAAACCATCGAGAGGGACGATCCTGAATCGACTTCCATCATGCAGGGCTGGTTTTCGATGGCGACCTTCACCCGGATCTTCTTGGCATCTAATGATGAGGCGTGACCGATCGTAATGGTTTGGTGTGCCTCTTCTCGTTTCATTGACTGGTCTAATGGTTTGTTTCTGTAGGAGTGGTTGTTCCATTGGTGGGTTAAGTATTCTCGATTCACAGGACAACTTCCTGTGGGCTGGCGGTAGTTGGTCCCCCTCTGAGGTGGGTTGGATCCTTGCTTGCTTCTACAGACTCTTCCGATGTGACCTCTTTTCCCGCACACATGGCAGAGCGCATCGAGGAATTTGCAGTCTGATCGTGGGTGGTTTGCCCCACACCCAGCACATTGGTACTGCACTCTCTGGTTACGTTGATGGCGTTGGTCTCGTTCAGACCGGAGCCGGTTGACCTCTTCTTCATCGCTTTCTGATGACGATTCGAGGTCCTCGTGGTGGGCTGTCATTGCCTGTCCTTCCAGGTGAGGTGAGATTTCGCCGGCGAGTTGACGGTGCGGGGCATGGGTGCGGCGCATTCATTCAGCCGACTTCCTGGTTGCTTCTGCTGCAATAGCGTCAGCGATGGCATCTGCAAGGCTGATGTCGCCTTTCACCATCAGCTTGCTCTGCACGTGTGGTGCATCTAATCCCAGAATTATTCGGTTTCTCAGGGCCTCTTCAAGGTCAGCGAACCCGCAGAGGCCTCCCAAATTCTGGAGATCCGCTATGAAATCTGCAACGCTTTCTCCCTTCTGCTGTCTCTCTGATAAAATTCATGTCTTTGAGCAAGCGTTGGTACGGTCGGTGCGTAGTGGGCCCGTAGAAGGGGCTCGAGGATGTCCCAGTCCATGGACTTTACCTCAGCTGGTTTGGCTAGTGCCTTGGCCATCTTAAACACGGTCGGCCCACAGTGAGTTAGGAATACCGCTCACTTCTTTCTGGTAGTGGCATCCTTCAAATTGTTGGTTTCCAGAAACATCTGGAATCGGTCCATATATGAGTCCCAGTCTTCTTGTGCCGGGTCGAATGGAGCGGGTGGTATGACGCTGCTGGACATGGTTCAGCCGTTGGTGCGTCTTCAGCCACATGCTCTGTTTGGCGCTCTGTAGTGTTCAGTCAGCTCTGATGTCTCCAAATCCCACCTTCGTTGCCAGTGTTATGTTCTGCGCATGGGCGCAAGGATTGGAGACGAGATGATGAACAGTGAACTTCAACTCTTTATTTAACATTGTGGAACAGAGCAAAAACTACGGCAGCAATAGTCCTTTTTATAGGCAAGCTGCTGATCAAGTAACTAATAAGAAACGGGAAGCGTTAGTTCCCTTAACCAATGAGAGAGGCCCGCTAATAGCCAATCAGATTCTCCTGAATGGACCAATCAGATGTCACTATTATCGGCCAATCAGAAGTGCAGGGCCAGAACCTTGCACTTTTCTAAAGGTTTTAATAATCTTTATTAAGCACTTTTATTAATTCACTTTTTATTAATTCACAAGAAGAGACACATCTGACCTTTCTGTTTCTCTTTGTGTATATCTTTGCCAGTAGTAGCAGCTGTTCATGCGATTTCAGTACCAGAACCTTCAAAGGCAGTGCAAGCGATAAGAGGAGAGAATACCACCCTACCATGCAACTTTGAAAGTCCTTCTGCAGAGACAAACTATTTTGTCTCTTGGAGGGGAAAGTCATTGGGAAGTGGCTATACGGTAAGTTATATACATATGCACTTGTGGGGAAAGTGTGATGGCTGGGCATTTTAAGGAAATCAAGAATATTTTCTGACCTCTATTAATAGCAATAGCAACAGCACTTAGACTTATATACATTTCACAGCATTTTCTAAGCAGTTTTACAGTGTTGGCATATTGCCCCCAACAATCTGGATCCTCATTTTACTGACCTCAGAAGGAGGGAAGGCTGAGTCAACCTTGAGCTGGTGAGATTTAAACTGCTTTTCTGCTGGCAGTCAGCAGGAGCCTGCAATACTGTATTCTAACTACTGTGCCACCACAAGGTCCTATAGGTGGAAATATATTTCAGATAACCTAGTATCAAATTACATAAAGGCTTACAGGCAAAGCCTGTTCTCAGTTTATGCTCAGAAACAATTGGAAATCAATATAGTTGATTAAGGTCTTCAGTTACCATCTTTAAAGCGCATGCTAAACTCTGGTCTGGCAACTACTTTTTTTCAATAGTTGACTTGTCCAAAATCTGTTCCAGGTTCTTTCTATGTACATAATAATTAATTGAAATAAGTGACCAGTAGGCATGAATCCCCGATCCCTGAAAAGTACATGTCTTAGAGCAGGGTGTCAAACTCTCATCTTCATGGCATTATCATATGATGTTTTATGACTTTTTTCCCCTTTGCTTAACTGGGTGTGGGCGTGGCCAGTGTGTGACGCATCTGGCATGCGGGCCACGAGTTTGATACCCCTGGTCTAGAGTAATAAGTACGGTTTTGTTTTTGGTAAATCCAAAAGGAAATCAACCCTGACTGTTCTTTGGAAGGACATGTGTTGAAGCTGAAGCTCAAATACCTTGGTCACCCAGTGAGAAGAGAGGGCTCACTGGAAAAAAAACATCAGAGTTGGGAAGGATTGAAGACAAAAAGAGAAGGGCATGGCAGAGGATGAGATGGTTAGCTGGTGTCACATTTCAAGCATAAATTTCAAATAGCTTTATACATTCAAGACAATTTCTCTGGTGATAAATACCAACAATGAATATTTTTATAAAAGTCTTATTTAAGATTGGAATATTATGTAAATGTCAAACTTAAATGTTTAAATGGTACATCAGTTGAAAAAACAGGTATTGTCTATAATTAAAAGAAACATTCCAACTAAAACATCCATCTAAATCATGGAAATTCTCAACAATGACAATTGTACTTTATTTCATTAAAAAAATACTTTTTAACTTCATTCCATGTGTTAACATACTTATTTTGTAATAATATATAATTCATGTTTGCTACAATGATATCCAATTATTTAACCTTCTTCTCAGTCTTAAAAGCCATTGTGTTAATCAATTATGTTTGAACTTGTATTTTCATACTTTTATTAACATCTTCACCTTCTGTTTATTAATCTTAAAACTTGCTGATGCACTAAATTCTTTTACTTTACCCATTAATAATTCAGTTCCCCTTTAAAACCAACACCAAAACTCTTACCTTATTTTTTTTTTATTTTTATGCCCACAGCCCTCTCATCTTGTTTTATATTTCTGCTCAACATTTCAATACCTAAAACAAGAACAATTCTTTCTTAACAATTACTTGTGGTTTTTCTGAAGCAGAAATTGATTTTACGTGTACATTTTATTGGATATAAACATAATCATTACTTAAAAAAAAATAAGTTGAGAGGGCAAAAAGCTTAGATGGTAGAAGAGAAGTGCCCACTGGGTTTCTTTATGCAAGCAGTGGGGATCTTACTATTACACTAACATGTACCCTTCTTTCTTATTTAGGGAGAATTTTCTAGGAAGATGTTTGATGGTACTGAACAGTTTATACCAGCTTACCAAGGTCGTTTAAGATTCTCTAACAATTTTAAAAATGGTGATGCTGGAATTACCCTTGATAAGGTGACCATGCAAGACAATGGAACTTATGAATGCTTAGTTGAGATAAGAAATGTATTCCCATCAAAAAGTGTCGACGTAGAACTTTTGGTCCTCGGTAAGGCATTCATACCTTTGTATTTCTGCCAGTCCAATATCTGGATTCAATAGTATATACAGTAGTCAGTAGTCTGAAATACTTTGTTCAATAATTTAGTGTGAAATAAAATAGACACAAACTGTTGTATATTGTAAAAATTATTGCACAATGCAGGGGTATAGAATGTATTTTAACATTTGAGAAGAAGTACTGATGATCCTTATGTCAGTTTGCTATATGATTGAAATAATCAAGAAGATAGGAAACTATCCTATATTTAGTCAGATGAACCCAGTTTGTCTTTTCTGAAGATTTCTAGAATATGCAGAAATCCTCAGAAGAGGATTTCCCCATCATTTGCTAAATTTTAACTGGAAATACTGGTGAAAGAATTTCAGATTTATGTACTAGAAGAATGGGCATTGTCAGCAAACTGTGATATTGTCCTCATTATTATATATCCAGAAGTTTGTATGAACAGGCTAAACAGGAAAGATAAATTACATCTCTATTAAAACAAAGTTATTTCTAATAAATGAATTTGAAAAACTAGAATTACTGGTAGGCTTAAAATTTAAAAACTAGGGGATGGGATTTGTGTGTGTGTGTGTGTGTGTATGTGTGTGTGATGCTGATGCTTCTCTCCTTATGTTACTGAACCTGTTCATGGTTATTGTTTTCTTCTCATCTCTTTATCCAGTGCGTCCATCCGATCCAGTGTGCAAAATTATTGGGAACCAAGAATACGGTCAAAATATTAACCTCACTTGCAATTCTAATGAAGGATCCCCAGAACCTAAATATACCTGGCAAAGTTATGATATACAAAACAAAAGCCGGCCACTTCAAGGAATAGCTGTAGGAGGTATACTCTGACTTCTCATTAATATAAATTATTTTTAACTTCTATTTTGTATGTTTTTAAGTCTATCTTTGTCTTGAGAATGGTCATTTGAATTCCTTAAAATAATTTTCAATAAGGGGGAAAAAATATGACATAGTATGTTGTTTGACTCTGTTCAAGAGCCACCTAGAACATATATTTCCTCTGCCTAAAAAACTTTTAAAGTTTGAATGGTCAGTCAATGGTTTACTATATGTTTGACTTTAGCATCCATTGTTTTGATACAGGTATCTGAGCCTGCAGGGCCAATTTCATTCTCATAACTTTGAAGCTTTGGGAAATAGATGGTAGTTTTAAAAGAATTTTACAGGGATTTTACAGATGATCATTTCTAAGTATTAATAATAGGAATTTTCTTATCTAGAACCAGCTTTGTTTGAACTCCACTTCTTCAAATTACAAGAATAAGCCAAAATGCTATTGCTGCAGAATGAGAAAGGGAGGCCTTGGTAATGAGTACCCTTTTTAAATTACTGAAGGCTGCATGTGCTTAAAAAAAAACAAAAACAAAATAGTTTCTCTCTATCCTGAGCATTTCTACAATGCCTTTATTTTTCATGTAGTTCTCCATTGTCCATTTCCTTTTAGCAACAGTATGATATAATGATGCAGAAATGAGTATCTCAGATTCCAACTATAAACTCTCATTTCTTTCCAATGGGAGGTTGTCCCATACTCATAATCATTCTATTCCCCATAGTAATTCAGAATAATTGCTTGGCTCTTGTTCCATGGCAGTTAAAACAAGTACTTTATGGTCAGAACATATGATTCAATCTCACTTCTACATTGAAGTCATATTCATTTACATGACTGATGTTATGAACTAATAAAGGCATTTAATAAAGTTTTAACAACCTTAAGTAAAAAGCAGGGCTCTAATCCTGCACTTCTGATTGGCCGATAATAGTGACATCGGATTGGTCCTTTCTGGGAAATCTGATTGGCTGTTAGGGGGCCAACTCTCATTGGTTCAAGGGTTTAACACTTCCATGTTTCTCATTGGCTAATAGGACAGCAGCCAACCCTATAAAAGGGCTGCTGCTGCCCTAGGTGATTGCTCTGTTCAGTATGCCTAATAAAGAGTTGAAGTTCACTGTTCACTGCCTCGTGTCCGCTCCTTGCACCCATGTGCAGAACTTAACTCTGGCGATGAGGGTGGGATGCGGAGACGTCAGAGCTGACTGAACACTTACAGAGCACCAAATAGAGCACGTGGCTGAAGGCACATCGACAACGGAAACCATGTCCGGCGGCGCCATACCACCCGCTCCATTTGACCCGGCACAAGAAGACTGGGACTTGTACATGGACCGGTTNCGTCCTCACGCCCCTTCTACGGGCCCATTATGCACCCACTGTACCAACGCTTGTCCAAAGACATGAGTTTTATCAGAGGGACCAATGGAAAGGAGAGAGCGTCGCAGATTTCATCGCAGACCTCTGGAACCTGGGAGGCCTCTGTGGGTTTGCAGACCTCGAAGAAGCTCTGAGAGACTGAATAGTTCTGATATTAGATGACCAAACGGCGCAGAGCAAGATCATGGCCAAAGGGGACATCGATCTTGCCGATGTCATCAAAGACGCTACTGCAGCAGAAGCAACCAGGAAGTCGGCTGCCTGAATGCGCCGCACCAATGCACCGCTCCGTCAACTCACCAACAATACCTCACCTCGCCTAGAGAGGCACACAACAGCGACCCACCACGAGGACCTCGAATCTCCATCAGAAAGTGATGAAGAAGAGGTCAACCGGCTTCAGTCCGAATGCGACCAACGCAACCCGCGGAATCAAAGATTACCGCACCAATGCGCGGGTTGTGGGGCAAACCACCCACGATCAGATTGCAAATTCCTCGACGAGCTCCGCAATTCCTGTGGGAAAAGAGGCCACATCAGGAAGGTATGTAGAAGCAAGCGAGGATCCAGCCCAATTCAGAGAGAAAACAACTACCGCCAGACCACAGGGAATCGTCCTGTGAGTCGGGAACACTTGAACCACCAATGGAACAACCACTCCTACAGAAATAAAACACTTGCCACTTCAACAAGATGGGAAGAGGCACACCAAACCATTACCATCGGTCACGCTTCATCGTTAGATGCAAAGAAGATCCGAGTGAGGGTCGCCATTGAGAACCAACCTTGCATGATGGAAGTTGACTCAGGGTCGTCCCTCTCGATGGTTTCCTGGAAGACCCTCAAACAGTTAATCCCTGCTGTCCGGCGTCAAGACCTCAGAGCCCAAAGAATTATACTCAAAGATTACCAGGGGAACCGAATTCTGGTCGTTGGCTCCAGCCAAGTCCAAGTATCATTCAAAAATCGTACTGCGTCACTACCGCTGACTGTCGTCAATCGTGACTGGCCTAGTTTATTAGGCCTTCAATGGTTTGCCCCACTCGGGATCGAGGTAGCCGGCATTCACCAAACCACACGCGACGACTGGGAGGAGGCCCTCGTCCAGGAATTCCAGGACGTCTTTGCAGACAAACTAGGCGAGTACAAGGGGACCCCGATATCATTTAACCTTAACCCTGAAGTAGCCCCCATCCGCCTTAAGCCTCGTTGGGTACCTTTTGCCCTAAAACCAAAGATCAATGAGCAGCTTGATAAATTAATAGCCCAGGGTGTTTTAGAACCAACTGACCACGCCCGTTGGGAGACTCCAATTGTAACACCCATCAAACCGGATGGATCGTTAAGAATTTGTGGGGACTACTGGGCCACCCTTAATCACGCCCTTCAACAGAACGCTTACCCGGTGCTGGTTCAACACCTTCTCCATTCCCTGGGGGGTGGAAAAGTTTTCGCTAAATTGGATTTAGTGCAGGCGTACCAACAACTGCCTGTAGATTAAAAAACCGCGGAAGCACAGACGATCATTACACACCGAGGCACTTTTAAATGCAACCGACTCCAATTCGGAGTGAGCGGGGCCCCAGGGATTTTTCAAAGTCTGATGGAGAGACTTTTGCAAGGGATCAAGGGGGTCGTGCCATATTTTGAAGACGTTTTAATTGCGGCCCCGAATAGAGAAGTACTAGAGAGGCGTCTTAAAATGGTTCTCCAGAAATTTAAAGACTCCAGCCTAAAGGGTAAAAAAAATAAATGTCAACTGTGTACAGATAAAGTAGAGTTCCTGGGGTACCTAATCGATAAGCAAGGCATTCACCCCACGAATAGCAAACTAAAAGCGATCAAAAATGCCCCAAGACCCAAGAATAGGACAGACCTCCAAGCTTTCCTGGGGCTCATTAACTTTTACAACATCTTCTTGCCCCAGAAAGCGACCGTAGCTGAGCCCCTACATAGACTTCTCGACAAAAAAGCCATCTGGGGCTGGGGACACCGAGAGGAGCACGCATTCCAACAAGTGAAAAACTTACTAACCTCCGATGCTGTTTTAATGCAGTATAACGA
>BHEV01012832.1:0-13098 GCA_004319985.1 Emydocephalus ijimae
CTTTTATTGTGTTTGATACAAAAGGAAAGGATTTTGAAAAGATAAAAATATAACAGGAAATACAGGCTTACACAAGGGTTATTTGGATTTACAGAGTCTTGATTGAATCAGGAAGCTTCCTTTATCATCAGGCTAAATCGGAAGGCTGCAATCAGATGGGGGGGGGATTATGTATGACAAAGCCGCGTATTTGGCAGATCGCTTCCAATACGCATGGGTTTTGTCAGTGGCTGTCTGGTTTCCTTGTCTCTTGTACGTGCCTTGTAAAAGGTCACTGAAGAGGCAGGAGTNTCCACAAAGACTCCAAGATTCCTTTCACAGTTACTCCTATTGAGCCTGGTTTCACCCAGTCTATATGGGTGTACTTTTGGTTTTTCTTGCCTAAGTGTAGGACTTTACTTTTCTCCACATTGAATTTCATTTTGTAAGATAAGGCCCAGTGTTCTAGTTTGTCAAGATCCATCTGGATCTTGAGCCTATCTTCTTGGGTGTTAGCTATTCCTGACAGCTTAGTATCATCTGCAAATTTGGTAAGTTCCCCTTCTATTCCGGCATCAAAGTCATTAATGAAGATATTGAAGAGTACTGGGCCTAAGACAGAACCTTGTTGCACCCCATTGCTTACTTCCCTCCAGATAGATTTAGATCCATTAAGGACTACTCATTGAGTATGGCTTGTCAGCCAGTTGCGAGTCCATCTAGTGGTGGTGCTATCTATTCCACTTTTTCTCTAGCTTACTAAAAAGTAGGTTGTGGTCTACTTTGTCAAATGTCTTGCTGAAATCTAAATATATTATGTCCACAGTATTTTGCTGGTCTACTAATTTAGTCACTGTGTTGAAGAATGAAATAAGATTGGTTTGGCATGATCTGTTTTTAACAAATCTGTGCTGACTGCTAATTATTACTTTATTAGTTTCTGGATGTTGGCAGATCTGTTTTTTATTATCTTTTCCAGTATCTTCCTGGGTATTGATGTTAGGCTGATTGGTCTGTAGTTTCCTGGATCTGTTTTTTCCCCCTTTTTTGAAGATGGGAACCACATTAGCTCTTTTCCAGTCCTCTGCTAGTTCCCCTGTGCTCCAGAATTTTTGAAAGATATGGTGCAGTGGTTCTGAGATGACCTCTGCTAGCTCCTTTAAAACTCTGGGATATAATCCATCAGGCCCCAGTGATTTGTGTTCATCAAGATCAGACAGGTGTTCTCTTACTATTTTTTTTGCTTATTTTAACTTTTATTTCTGGTCTGTCTTTTACAGTTATGTTTTGGTGGGTTGAGCTATAGCTTCTTTTTGCATGAAGACTGATACAAAGAATGAGTTAAGCAGTTCTGCTTTCTCTCTGTTGCCTGTTACTTCCTTGCTATCTTCTCTCTTTAGTGGTTTATAGTGACACTGATGTGTCACTGTGAACCATAGAGGTTATATACTCTACCTTGTTGATGGACAGCAACAAAGCACTTGCTTTTGATGAGGCACTTCAGTTAGCATGAAACATTTCCTCCAGTGCACTTACTCAATAGCAAGCAATGTGATTCCTATCTGCTCTTTAGAAGTGGAATCACATATTCTGTGATATTACACTGTGAAGTTTCCAAGGGATGCCTCATATAAGCATCTGTTCAAGAATATGTGGAATCCTGTTGAATATTAATCAATAATTAACATTATGGTGCTGTTAATAAGATGACAATAATGCAATTAGTGATTTTTTTAAAATGACACATCTAAATATATACCTAACTGTATGCTAAAACTAATGGAGCAGACAGCTTCTTTAACTCGATAAAAGGATGTTTTTGAATGCCACACATTTTACTTCACAAGCTTTGCTTGAAGAGTGCAACAGTATGTACCTTCAGACGATTCTTCAAATATCACCTCTTCAAATACCTTGAAGAGTGTTACATAGAACAAAATTTGATATTGGCTGCCTCAGTCACAGGAATTGGATATAACAGACACAAGTAACAGGATACAATGACCTTGAAAGAAAATTCTGGTGAATAAGATATATTCAGCAATAAAACTAATGATCTGGGATATACTTCTCTTTTTCTGGCAGTCTTTAAGTGAAGGTAGGACTATAACTAGAGTTAAGGGAAGCAGACTTTTTCTTGTGCTCTCTTTTTGAATTTTGTCTGCTTCATATGAAACAAACTATTGACTATTAAGATCCTAAAGACAGCAACACCTTTTGTTCAATGTAGAGCCCAGAGAAGTTATTGCATGAAAATTCAGGAAATCAGATGCACAACGTTAGTAATTCACTAAGCTATCATATCTATATATGTACAAAGAAACTTAAGCAGGATATATTTATTTGGTTGGTTAAATCGCCATTCATAGTTTTTTTTCTGCTCAGTTCTGAGCAGTTTTTTCTGCTCAATAGTCAACCAGGATTAAACCATGAATTATCCAGAGACACATAGTCTGTTGCCGCTTTGATATGCCTGGATGATGTGCAAACAATCTGCTTTATTAGAACAATGTAAAAATCTTGCAAATATGACATGAGACTACATTATTAATTTTTCTTGACAATTCTATGTATTAAGCATGTTAGATTGGAACACAGGAAAAATGCTTCAACAGAATGCTAGGAACCATATTGAAATAACTCTAGAACAGAATTTATTAATTAAAAAATAAAGGAAATCATAAAGTTGTAGAAGATTCATAACAAGATCCCCCAATCTATCATGCAACAAAACCATCCTGGATTAAGAAGAATGTTTGAAATGCATCATTTATTTCTGATGCTGGCAAAAATATTATTACTACAGGAACAAAATTGGTATATTTTTTCACCTCATATCTTGTTTTTGTTTATTCACTTGCCCAGTTTTTCTGCTTTTTCTTTTCCTTCCACACATCAATTCAATTCTGTGAAACTTTCTCATTTTTGATATTTATCATTCCTGTCCTTTCTTGATGCAGTGTTCCATGATGTAAGTTTGCAGTCTCTTCATCCAATAAATAAACATAAATTAATCTGTCTCTTTCAATGTCATGGCCACTGACAAATTGACTTGCATTTGGCATCTAGGGAAAAAAACAAAACATTTCCTATTTCAATCAATGTCTATTGTGATTTTTCAGTTTGTAGGTGGAGAAATTTCATGAATGTAAATAGAGTTTTTGGCTATGGCTCCTTATCTATTGTGAAAATAAGTTTATACATATTCTATGCAAACTTCCTCCCCAAGCATAATGAAACTTATTCCTGAGTAAGACAAGAATAGAACTAAATTGTTAACACTATTCTAGGAAGCAACACAAACACTTACACACACCTTGCATAATTGACATAGGAAGTAATGTTAAAAATAAGTGGCACAATTTACAATGGAATACGTTGGGAAAAGTGCTAATAATAACATAGAACAAAGGCCTCTTCCTGTATATTCTAAATAAAATTGGTTATGTATGTAACATGGTACTATTTTTAATATAAAGAAAAAGTATAATATGACAATAAGTAAAAGCCATTTTTAAGCAAATGGTAGCCTTTTTACAATAATTGTTCAGATTACCTGCTCATCAATGCTCAGAGGTACTGGTAGCTTTTGTTTGTAAATTTTTAAGCAAAATTTCATCTCCAAACACTTTTTTTCCTTCCCTCTCTTGTGTTACCATCTAAATCTGACAGCTGTGAAATATTAATTGTCTCATTTGAGGCTTGTCATAACTGTCAGAAAACATCAAGCTGGCTTTCACTGGGATGAAAGCCATTTCAAAACACGATGCTGAGATCACCTTCTGCATCTAGGCAAGATGACTTTGGCTTCATTTGGAACTTTCATGTACGATGGAATGTGGCCTGGGAAAAGCATAGGAGGGAGAGGAGGCATATAATCAGGGCTGCCATCAAAAGTTACATGTTGCCAGTGTAATAACCCCAGAAGGATTCTTCTTCTGCTAGGCACCTATCACAGAGCAAATGTTTCTGTTTATTCTGTTTGTGCTTTCTCCAGCCAGATTTCTGAAAGCACAATCCAACATTACAATGACAGCTGATGAGCTCGGAGAGCTTCAGAGATTGTCAATGGCCAGCTACAGAGATATAGCAATGAGATATTTCTGGGCAAAGTCAGAGTGATGGGAACAAAAATACTGATCCAACTTAACCTTGAGGAATGTCAAATAAAATTTGCACATCAGAGATGTGCTATTTGGGAAAAGTACTAAGTAAAATGGCTTTGCTTCAAAACTCCCATGACCTGCATGTCCAGTTCTATGTGATATGGAACTGAGTTGAATTATGTTGACATGAATAATGAAAACTGAGAGAACTAGTCAGTCAGTAGATATGTTCTGAAATATAAGACACACAAGTTTATTTTTGTATTGTAACATAGCAAGTAGTCTTTAGTAAAACCAAGTTGCTCCTTCCAGCTGAATATTCCTATTTTTATTGTTTTTCTTCATTAGGAGAATAGCACTTTTTATGGCTATTATTATTCTCATGTTATTTGATATGCCTATTTGACCAATCTCTTGTTCGTAGGTAATTTGCAATTCCCAAAATCGAGCAGGCAACATGACCTAAAATAACTGAAATAACATATATTTTAAAAATAAAAATAATAAAATAGTTTTAAAAAACCCACCAGCGATGTCAATCATCTTAGCTCAATAGGACTTGTCTTCCAGAATGTAGGCAGGTTTAAAGAAGGCCCAGTTTTAAGTTGCTGACAGATGTTAATTTCTAAGAATAAAAAAATATAGCCAGTTCAAACTTCATTTCCTCAATACCTGTCAGAAGGACATTATTTGTGGAATCTTGCATTTTTCAAGCTGTATGAGTTAACACATGGATATTTCAAAATCTAAGCAAAGGATAGAATATAGGAACAATTTTTTTTTTAAAGTTAGGACTAGGGCAGAACAATTGCAGCTGGATTATTGTTTGTCCACTAACAGGGCTTTTGACTCACATAGCTCTTTAAAAACTGACCTAGATTTTGTGTAGTTTTATGTAGTTACTCTGGGGTTTCTTGGTTTCTAACTTTTTTCAATTGGAAAAAAAGAAACGATACTATGAAAATATATACAAACTTTGGTACAAGGAGAGCTTGTTATAAAGAAAATTTGGTAGGAAAAATATTATGAGAAATGATTAGGAAGGAATGGGGGTATCATGCAGGAAAAATGAATCCATCAAGAGATCAAAGAAAAGGGGAAAATTAAACTGGAGATTGTAGGAATGTTTCCTGTTTGCCCTCCCTTGTCTTATCTAGAAGATTGAAAGAAATATTCCAAGTACCTGGAAGCTACCTGTAAATCTGGAGAAGAGAAATGAGATCCAAAGACAGGGATCCTGTGGGGAGCAAAAAAAAAAAAAAAAGCCATGAGACTGACTCATCAGATCAGTCAGAGGGGAAAAGAACAGCAGGACCAAGCACTCCAAGTTATCAAGAGACAGAAGGGAGATATCAAAAAAGTTAAGCTATGAGGATCAATGAGAATTAAATGACTGCACAAGAGAAGTTGGAAAAAGAATCTGAAGCAGGAGCACAACATAGTTTGTGAAGTATAAGGGTATGTGCTATTTGGGAAAAGTACTAAGTAAAATGGCTTTGCTTCAAAACTCCCATGACCTGCATGTCCAGTTCTATGTGATATGGAACTGAGTTGAATTATGTTGATATGAAAAATGAAAACTGAGAGAACTAATCAGTCAGTAGATATGTTCTGAAATATAAGACACACAAGTATATTTTTGTATTGTAACATAGCAAGTAATCTTTAGTAAAACCAAGTTGCTCCTTCCAGCTGAATATTCCTATTCTGCCCAAAGAGCAGAGCTAGGATCAAATATAATTCTTTCCCCTCATTGTCTCTTTTGTATAAAAAAATAAGTGATTCCTTACAATAATTGTCCTAAGGTTAAATTAAAAGGGGAGGGTTTAAAGGTACAAAAGGATTCACTAATGTTAATTTTAGATGAACTGGAAAAAAGGGATTTCAGCTGGCCATACTAAACAGTCCCATTATTTTAAATGTTTGATTTTTATAGTTACTTGAAATAAAATTCATAATGGGCCTTTTTTCTGTTCATAAATAAGAGGTAGCATTCTTTTATTAAACTGAGTTTCCCAGGGAGGGCTTAGAAGGATTTATCCCTTTTTTGCCAAGTCTGACCCTGGGGGGACTATCCAAAGTGCCAATTTTGTTTAAAGGAAGCAATAGGAGCTGGACAAAGTCCAGCAGAGTCTTTGAAATAAATGAGGTCCTGAACCCAGGAGGTCCCAAGTTAATAGAGGGCTAAACAGGCATACATCCACCTAGATTATTGAAGGAAATCTTACTGTCTCTCCCTCTTTTGCAGAATTGCTGCTTGCCTAATGATTTTAGAATCAGTAGCAGTTGTGACTGGAGGTCAATAGAAAGGACCTTGATTTCTCTGCCTCTTCAGCTGAGTTTCAAAACTGCTAAAAGGATTGTGGTTTGCCTTCCTCTAACCAGAAGGGAAATAAGTGTCAGATTAAAGCAACTTGTGGTAAAGTACAGCAAATGCAGTAACTTTAATATACTCCTGATCTGTGTAAGCATCAACATTTTTCCAAGACTTGTGGGGGAGAAAGAGAACAGGAAATGTCCATATGTGTAGCTTAAAGAGAGATGGATGCTGAGGATCATTCCACCAGAGTGGAGAGTCAAAAGGATTTTCTCCCACAAAGCAAAGGAACATTAGTCTGCACACTGAAAATCCTATTATTGGAACCTGTGGAGTGGAAAATAAAAGTGTGCATGTGCTGGAGGTTATCACAGCTAGCCTTTAAGTGGCAGGGATATAGTAAATGCAGTCTCAGTGGAAGGAAACCAAACCATCAGTGGTTGCTTCCCTCCTTCAGAGTAGCATCTACAGTAATTGCAGAAGAACACCCATTGAGCACAACCTGGAGATAAGAATTAATTCAGCAGTGACTTAGGGGAGTGTTATTAAAATGGGATAAAGCAAATTTAAGACTGGAAAACAAAACAAAACAAAAACTCTCATACATATCCAAATGAACAGTTTCTTTAATCCAAATACTGAAAGTGGTTAAAATATTGTAAGAAGGAAGGAAACAGTGTGTCACCCTTGCATTGGAACATGTGAGATAAAATCAATGAGGCAGCTGATAGAGCTCAGTTGTTGCATAAATTACAGAGAAGGAGAAAGAACAACAAAACAAAAATACAGAATCAGATGAATAAACAAGGAATTTACAAATATCATAAGAATTGTTTTTTAAAAACATTTCATTAATGGATTATAGATAAATCACTGTATGCAGAAAGTTATATATCATATTAAACACTTACACATTTCCATACTATAGTCAGGAGTCTACAACTTCTGTCATTTCAAAATCTACATCAAACTTTATGGGGGCATGTTGAGAACAAAAAATATAAAACCTAATTGGAGACAGCTTTAATTTGATGGAGTTTCAGATGTTTTAAGAGAATCAGTAGATACTATAAGCTGTAAGTCACCATTTCCTCACAACGTTCTAGATCAGGGCTGTCAAACTCCCAGCCCATGGGTGGGATGCGTCCCGTGCTGTCCACAGCCACACCCAGTTTAGCAAAGAGGAAAAAAATGTCCTGATATATCATGTGACTCTGCCATGACAACATGAATTTAACACCTCTGCTCTAGATATTCCATTTAAAAAATGGCTCCATCACCTTTTGGAATTCTCGGTGTTCCAAAGGGGACACTTGTGTCAGGGTGATAGTGTCAAATTCATCTCCATGGCTTTTCAAGACCTGATAATATCTACCAGTTAACTTTCAGTTAATAAGTTGAATCCGGGTCTCTTCCATTCCTTCTGCTTCATGGGGTTCAAAATGAATCTTTCCATAGTATTTTCAAGAAAAATTGAAGACATGGAAAATAAATTCTCTGGACCACAGTAGAAAATTAAATTCTTAAGTAAAGGAATTTAATGTGCATTGTTTTAAGAGAAGTTTTTTTTTTACTATTTACTCTTGGTATTTTCTCCAGGTATGGAGAAAGATTACTCCAATTCTCTATTTCCTTATTGCAGGCTGAGCATGATTACAATGTATAAGCTGCATGTATAAAGCAATTTATTAATGCTACAATATAAGAACTTCATACATTCCTAAATTGGAGGGAAGGAAGTATTTCAGAAATTAGCAAATACTGTTCCCATTGCAAATTTTTAGGGCTTTAACCTTTAATGGTAATGATAATCAGAAATATACAATTTTGTAGCTAAGTGGGTATGCTATAATTATTTCTGTTACTTATTATAGACTTGGAACATATTTATGCATAATCTTATGTGTCTTTATAATGTTCTTTGATTCTTTGAAATTTCACTTTGAACTAGAAAACAACTACAGTATAGTATAGTATTCCTCCCCCCCCCATATGATAGGAAGATGAAGAATTTATTTTGTCATGGATCCAGGGATTAAGCAGATGGTAAATGCATGAATTTGTCTTGAATAATGCTTTTCCTAGGTTCATTTGTCACACAGTATAGGGAGTGTTTTCTACATTAAGCCAACTCTGTCTGTTTCCTCATCATGCCAATTGTGTTTATCCCTGCCTATGAAATGAACTTTAAATACTATAGCAATGTCATGAATTGAACACAGAAAAAACCTTGATTTGAAAAGGGATTTGAAAAGGGTTTCACTCCCCAAATATCAGAGGATGAGACTCTTTTTTTTTTGAACAAATTTTATGAATTTTAAAGACATACAAAACATAAACACAAAACATAGAAACAGAAAAACAGAAACTTTCTTTTCTGAAAGTTGCTTAGTCCCGGGTTAAAACTCTTCGTACAGACACAAATTCAAATTCATATTCATTTTGTATACCATTCCATATCTTATTAGCATTTTCAATTTTCTATATAGCTTCTCCTCTCTTTTAAATTTTCTTAATTTTATTTTATTTATCTCATCTCAATTCGAATCATAATATTTATTATTTTTTGTCTGTACTATTTCCAGCTATCCATTTATCTTTCTTCTTTGAAGAAAATTTCTCCTGTACACTAATTGGAGTATGATGCCTTTATCTCTTTCCCCTACATTTATAATACTTAATATAAAATGCATAGCTTACATTGGGATTCTGTTTGGTACATTTTAAAATTATACAATATTATCAATACCAAGACAAATCTATTCATTAATATGAATATTCATTTATATCTTAAACACTTAGCACATTACTTTTCAATTAAATCACATACTTTTATGGGAGCATCTACTTTCCATAATTATTCCCCCCCACATCACATATTATAAATCATTATTTCATTAGAATGTTCCCCCTTCTCCTACTTCAAATCTCTCATTTCACAAAAAAATTCACTAAGATAACATAGTCTAATCATTCGTATTAACAATCATTTATATCTTAAACATTTTACCCATTTCAGTTAAATATCATGCCTTTATGGGAACACTTATGCTTTCCATAGTTATTCCCCCCCCCACATCACATATCTTAAATCATTGTTTCATTAAAGTATTCCCCTTTTCTTGACAAAAATTTCACTAAATTATACTAAATATTTTATCACATTTTAAATTACATATTGTTTCCAATTTTCTAAGATTATTTCTAAGTACAAATGTAAAAATACAATCTTATGTACCTTCCCAGAATCCCTTTTTCAAGAAAGTTTACCCTCTCTAAAAGTCTTTTATCTCTAAAAGACTTTTGTTTCTTTGCATCTTGCTCCCCACCATTAAGGCTTCTCGTCCCTTCCTTTCTTCCTTGCTTATTCTTCTCCTTGTCCTCTTTAACCCCTTGTCTCTCCACCTCCCTTTGATTCTGCTTTCCTCCTTTCTGTTGTTTTCTAACATAATATCCCCTTTTCACCTTATTCTTATCTTTTTTGGTTGTTTTTCCAAGTCTTAAAGTCTTCTTTTCCTTTTTCTCTTTCTCCTCTCCTTCCCCAACCAAAGTCACTTGTTCATCAAAAATGGTTTCTTCTTTGTCCCAGTCATCCTGTTGTGCATTCACCTTTACATAAGTACAAACCGCCATTTCTAAAAATTGAAAAAGAGTGCCAAGAGAATCCTTCCCTTCTTGCTTTTCTTTTTCATATTTTTGGTATACAAGTTTCAATCCATCCACAAGTGATGCCATTGTAAAGAGAAAAAGTTTTTCCAAACAACCACCCCAGTGCTTTTAATCAGAGATAATTCTCAGAAGTTCCAAAATCACCAAACAATCCAAAAAAGCTGTTTCTTTTAATACTTTTTTCTTTCTTCCATTTCTCTTTCTGGGGTTACTGTTTGATCAAAAAGTTCCAATTAAGATATATCTTTTAGAAGTCTTATTAATATTCAGTGGCTCTTTAAAATTCTAGGCAGTCTCCTCCTTGTTTTCAAATTCTGCTCCAATTTTTTTTCCTCTCCCTTCCCACTTACAGCCAAAAGATTTTCCTTTAAATGTTCAGAAATCCATACCTCCAATGTGGGTTTTGCAATTTCTCTTAAAGTTCTATCGCTGTCATGTTCGGAAGGAGAGTGAAAAGAAAAAAAACTTTTCCTTTAATTTCCATTCGCCGCTTGACACATTCTGGAAACGATGTTTCTTTAGTAAGTTTTAAATTCCAGGGTACTTTCACTGTTACTTTGTCCCGGTCAGCAAAGATCACTTTCATTTCTTCACAGCTCCTCCTGCACTTTCTTTTTCCGGCTGAGCTCTTCCATGTGGCGGCCATTGCTGACCACTGCTCAGCTGCCTTTGGAAAAGGGGGTTTAGCTGGCTAGGAAAGAGAGGTGTGATATCTCTTGACCCTGCCAGACCCCCCCCCCCGTCTTTGCCACCTTCTACGGAGATGGCAGTGAACACAGGCAGAAACCACGCACAGTCACGGATTCCTGCCTGCTCCGAAGCACTGCAGACCGGAAATCCAGAGGATGAGACTCTAGATTGCTTCCTTTCATTTTGGAATAAATCACGTGAAATGATTACCAATTCTATTGCCATATCCTTATTGTTATGCATAATCCATCCAGAAAAGTACACCACAAAATTAGCAACAATAAATATTTTGTTACAACACTTCAAATATTACAACTGCACAACTGCACAATTACTATTAAAAGCATGATTAAATTTCATCAATGGTATTGCTAATTGAGTATTCTGGTATCTGAGTGCTTATAATATGAAGATTCTTACTGTTGTGAATGCATAAACTGTAATAAAGTTATTTGGAGCTTGGAGTTAGTGCAGGATTCTGGCCCTGCACTTCTGATTGGCTGTCTAATGGCAGGATCAGATTGGCCCGTTCAGGGGAATCTGATTGGCCATTAACAGAGCCTCCGTATTGGTTCAATGGAGCAAGTGCTCCTGAGTTCTTATTGGTTAAATAGTTATTGGGTTATCTATATAAGAGGGCCATAGCTGCCCTGTTTTCTGAGCTGTCACTATGTAAATAAAAGAGTTGAAGTTCACCGTTTAACTGGTTCGTCTCCATTCATTATCGCCCATGCCTCAAACCTGACACTGGCGACGAGGGTGGGATGTGGAGACAGCAGAGCTGACTGAAGAAGAAGAAGAAGAAGAGAAGCCGAGCATGTGACTGACGACGCACAACGCCGGAACCATGTCCAGTGGCATCATTCCACCCGCTCCGTTCGATCCAGCACAAGTGGACTGGGAGTCCTACATGGATCGCTTCCAAATGTTTTTGGAAACTAACAATTTGAAGGATGCCTCAACCGGGAAGAAACGGGTGGTATTCCTAACGCATTACGGACCAACTGTATTTAAGATGGCTAAAGCACTAGCCAAACCAGCTGAAGTGAAGGCCATGGACTGGGACATCCTCGAACCCATACTAAGAGCTCACTACGCACCGACTGTGCCCACGCTCGTAAGAAGGCACAAGTTTTACCAAAGGAACCAGCGGAAAGGAGTAAGCATCGCCGACTTTGTCACAGACCTCCGAAATTTGGGAGGCCTCTGCGGGTTTGCCGACCTAGAAGAGGCCCTAAGAGATAGAATAGTCCTGGGATTAGATGCACCAGGCGTGCAGAGCAAGCTGATGGCCAAAGGCGACATCAGCCTTGCCAATGCCATCGTGGATGCTGCTGCGGCGGAGGCCACAAAGAAGTCCGCTGCACCGAAACCGCACTCCAGCACAACCACTGACAGGCGACCTTCTACCCAACTCAGAGGGGCATCTTTCAACGACCCACCACGAGGATCTCTCTTCTTTTTCAGACAGCGATGAAGAAGAGGTCCATCGACTGCGGTCCGAATGGGGCCACTACCCAAAATCCTTAAGTCCCTGCACCGGTTGTGGGGCAAACCATCCCAGGTCCGAATGCAAATTCCGCGATGCACTCTGCCATGAGTGTGGTAAGAAAGGCCACATTGGACGGGTGTGCCGAAGTTCACAAGGAACCGGCCTGGCCTCGAAGGGGGATAACTACCACCAATCGACAGGAAACTGTCCTGTAAGGCGAGAACCAGTAAACCACTCCTACAGAAACCGAGTTCTAAATTGCACCACGAGGCGTGAAGAGGCTCACCATACCATCACTATCAGTCACGCCTCTGTCTTGGATGGCAAGAAAATTCGAATTCCAGTGGTCATCGAGAACAGACCCTGCCAAATGGAAGTCGACTCGGGATCGTCTCTCTCGATGGTGTCCTGGAAGACCCTCAAGCAACTCATCCCCACTATCCAGCACCAGGACCTTCGTTATCAAAGACTTATTCTCAAGGACTATCAAGGAAATAGAATCCCTGTCGTTGGAGCCATTCGAGTCAGGGAAGCATTCAAAAAGTGCACAGCGTACTTACCGCTAACCGTGATCGACAAAGATCGGCCTAGCCTGCTAGGCCTCCAATGGTTCGCGCCACTTGGCATTGAAGTGGCTGGCAACAACCGGGTCAGCGGAAGCGACTGGGAGGAGGACCTCATCCATGAATTCCGAGACGTCTTCGCCGAACAATTAGGCGAGTACAAGGGGATCCCAATATCGTTCAGCCTTGACTCAAAGATACCTCTCATCCGCCTTAAGCCCCGTCGAGTTCCGTTTGCTTTAAAGCCGAAAATCGACGAACAGCTCGATAAACTAATAGCTC
>BHEV01012833.1:0-12581 GCA_004319985.1 Emydocephalus ijimae
AAAGTGAATCAAATTCTCTTCTTGCAACACATCACGCCACACAGCGTTACCAGGAGAACTCCCGCAGAATTACTGATGGGATGACGCCTCCGCTCCCACCTCGACCGGTTGCACCCTGCCTACGAACCGGAGAAACCCATAGGGTCCAGCGGACGCTGTCGCACATTCCAGGTAGGAGACCTCGCTTATGCACGGAACTTATCTGGCCACCCACAACTTTAATTATGATTATTTTTCCAAGGCAATCTCCTTCCTTCTCCGTAACATTGAGCCGTGTCAAATCACAGATGATTGAGGCGTCAATCTTCTATGAAACGCCGAGAGAGACGTGGGATGCAAATGTGTGAAGTATGGGGATCCGTGGCTCAGAGAGTCTACAGCGGTGAGACAATGACGCCAAGTTTCTGCAAAATGTAGTGACATTCAGATACAAAACCTAGTAGCCATACCAATAGCCCATAGACTTATAGACTACTTTTACATCAGTTTCCAGAGTCAGCATATTGCCCCCGACAATCTGGCTCTTCATTTTACCAACCTCGGAAGGATCATGGAAGGCTGAGTCAACTTTGAGCCGGTCAGGATCGACCTCCTGGCAGTGGGCAGAATTAGCCTGCAATATTGCATTCTAACCACTGAGCCACCAGGAAGGAGGATGAGAAAGGGAACTAAGGAAGGAAGGAAAGAGACAAGGAAGGAAGGAAGGAAGGAAGGAAGGAAGGAAGGAAGGAAGGAAGGAAGTGCAATGACACATATATACCGCTTCCTATACCACTTTACAGCCCTCTCTAAAGAGTTTATACAGTCAGCCTCTTGCCACCCAAGAATCTGGGTCCTCATTTTATCCCTCTTGGAAGGATCATGAAAGACTGAGTCCACCTGGAGCAGACTTGCTTACTAGAAGCAATCAAGCAAATGCAACATTAAGACAATATGCTGAACCCAGAATTGGAGCACAGTTGGCTGGAGGGTTGAAGTTTACCCATTTTAAAATTGCTCTGATGGAGAAACACTGTTCTAGAATGCCTACAGGAATTTAAAACCAGCATTTCAGAACATCTGATCATTGCTTTTATTTTTCAACAATCTCTGCGCTGCCACCCAGGCCTTGGGTCAAGCCAGGAAGTGTCTAATGGCTAAAGGTGCCAGTTTCCTAACAATCTTGATAGAAGAACGGAGGGGCAATTTAATTTTCAGCCATTGCACAGGTGAGTTTACGTAGGAGAGGTTGTTTGGGAAAACCAGGGCTGAGTTTCCTTTGCTAAGGTCTCCAACATGGGGTCAAACCTATGTGATAGTTAGGAAGATAAGTCACCTAACAGGTATTTGGGTTGGACAATATATAAAGCAGGATAGACATTTTTATACTGTCTCTTTAAGAAAATACTAAAAGTGTAATTGGGTGTGTTTTCTCAAACGGCCATAAGATGGAGCCAGAAACCTGGGTTGTCTTAGTCTTAGTCTCAGAAGAGAGTGTGTCTCAGTGAGTCTTTGTTTCCTTCTGTTGGAGAGTATTGCTGTTCCTCCATTTTTCCTAACTGACCGATATTCCTGGATTTGATGTAAGTCTGATACTGAACTGTTTTTCACACTGGACTTTGTTATTGGATTATCCCTGGACTAAAAACTGACTAATCTTACCTGTGAATGACTGTGGACTGCTTGTTTTGAACTTTGCTGAAAACCTTTATTGGAAGTAAAAACCAACATTTACTGTACAGTGTATCTGTGTGCTGTGTATGTGTATTATTCAAACACTTCTCTCACTGTGTGCGCTCATTCTCCTAACGGGGAATTACCTCAACAGTGATGCCCTAGAAGTCCTTATGGTTAAAAATTATTATTTTTTAAATTAGAGGTTTATAATCCTTTTACTAAAGATGAAAGTTTTATAATTCTTTTTCTCTCCCGCTCACAAAGAAGGATAGGGAATAACGGATTTAGCTTCCAGGCAGGCTATGGATGGCCTTTGACTCGCAACACTTTGTTCAGTGACCATTTGAAATTACAACAGCACTGAAAAAAGGGACTTAGGACCATTTTTCATGCTTACGACCATTGCTGCATCCCTATGGTCACATGATCAAAATTCAGATGCTTGGTGACTGACTCATCCTTAGACAGTGACAAGCGAAGTTCATGGGAGAAGCTACTTAAGAAGAGGTGCGTATTCAGCAGGTTTGGACCAGTTCTCGGGAACCAGTAGCGGAAATTTGGAGTAGTTCGGAGAACCGGCCAATCCCACCTCTGACTGGCCCCGCCAAGCCCATCTCTTCTTTGCCCCCCATTGAGTCCCCGCTGATCCGCTGGGTCTCCTTTGGTTGCCCTGCATAGGAGAACGGAGCTGGAAAGCAGGTTAGTGGGGTGGGGAAGGAAGGGGGATTTTTGCAGTATATCCTTCCCCTGCCACGCCCACCAAGCCATGCCCACAGAACCAGTATTTTTTTTTTTTAATCCTACCACTGCACTTAACAACTGCAGTAATTCCCTTAATGATTGTGGCAAGAAAGTTCGTAAAATGGGGCAAAGCTCACGGAACATCTGTTTCACTTAACAACGGGACTCTGGGGCTCAACTGTCGTAAATTGAGGCCTGCCGATAATTCCAGTCGAAGGTTAGGCGTAATGTCCGAACAGGAAGAACATTTTCTGGATAGAACCAGGGAGCCCGAACGATGCTGAGTGTGTTCAACTGGAGACCAAATAGCATCTGTCAAGGATCTTTTAATTGGATTCTTGCACTCGGCAGGGGGCTGGATTTGATGGCCTAAATGGCTTTTATTCTATTGGTGGGTAAAGACAAATGGTACACCCTGCGGTGAGCTACAAACAATATTGTTGTATTTCCCAATCCTGTTTGTGCTGGATCTTGGAAGGTGCTTGGCCTTGGCCGTTACTCAGAGAATGACCGCTTGGTCCAGGTAATACAAGGACAACTGGGATCCGAATTTCTGTTGCTAAACAACATTGTTAAGCGCTCAATAGATTATGATATATTTTGCCATGGTTCTTCAACAAACCGCTACCGTTGTTAAGGGAATCAGGCAGTCATTAAGCAAACCTGGCTTCTTCCAGCCATGGGGAATAATCGTCTGATGTCCATCCATCTCCAAGTTGAGAAACACGAAGCTAAAAGCATCAGCAAATTCTCAACCTCAGCATCTTTAAGCATCAATTCGCCAGGCGGCAAAGCTTGATGTCCACCCATCTAAAAGTTGTAAGGTTGAGCAGCATTAATCTCGGCCAGTGATGACGACCCTTTTTGTTGGAGTGTGCCGAAAGAGTACGCGTGCCGGCACCCACAATGCAATACGCCCTGCCCTGCCCCCCTCCTGCGCATGTGCGCGCAACAACCCCACCCCCATACCTGCACTATGCATGCACGCGTCTTCCAGCTGTTTTTCATCCTGTTGGAGACTGTTTTTGCCCTCCGGGAGGCTTGGGGGAAGCCTCTGCAGCCTCGGGAGGCCGAAAAACAGGCCTTCTAGAAATACCGGAAGGGCCCGTTTCAGCCTCCGGAGCAGTGGTGGGATTCAATTTTTTTTTTTTTAACTACCGGTTTTATGGGCGTGGCTTGGTGGGTGTGGCAAGGGAAGGATCCTGTAAAATCTCCAGTCAGAGGTGGGATTTGCTGGTTTTCTGAACTATTATTCAAAATTTCTGATACCGGTTCTCCAGAACTGGTCAGAACCTGCTGAAGACCACCTCTGCTCCGGAGGGCCTCGGGAGGCTGAAAATGGGCCAATTTCGGCACTTTATTTCCAGAAGGCCCGTTTTTCGGCCTCTGGAGGCTGCAGAGGCTTCCTTTGAGCCTCCAGGAGGGCAAAAACAGCTTCAAACAGGCCGAAAATTAGCTGGGAGGCACGCGCATGTGCAGTGCAGTGCAGGTAAGTTTGGCTGGGGCTTCTCCGTGGGAGCTCCAGGTTCTGTCCTGCCGGTTCTATTCTACTCGTCACCTTGTGGACCCCTCAAGCATGCCCTCAAATCATGTGAAGATTGGACAAAGCACATTCAACGCCATCTGCAGAGGTCCAGAAAGATTAACTTAAGGAAGACAGGGAGGGCTTGGTGGCGCAGGGAGAGCGAGAGAGACAGAGAGAGGAAGAGAGACAGAGAGAGATCTCGCAAGGTTGATTTTTTTTCCCCCACCATGATTTCCAGAAGCTAATCTTGATGATGTTGTAAATTACACGAAGCTCCCCCAATGGAAGGAGAAAAAATGCTGTTAGGTGTCATCCGGTTTTGTCGGTTTGCTTGTCGGTTTTTGCTTGGCCTTTGGGAGCATCTCTTGCGCAGGCTGGCTTACAACACTTCGTTTAGTGGCTTAGGCTAAGACGTAGAATAACTTTATTGTCACTTTGAATGTATGCTGAAATTTCTCTTGCTAAGCGAGACAGTTGCTGAGCGAGTTTTGCCCCATTGTGCGACCTTTCTTGTCACTGTTGTTAAGTGAATCACTGCAATTGCTAAGCTGGTAGCCTGGTTGTTAAGCGAATCTGACTTCCCCCTTGACTTTCCTTGTCAGATGACCCTGGGGACCCTGCAATCGTCGTAAATGTGAGTCGCCAAGCATATGATCGTGCTGGGGACCATAAGCGTGAAAAATGGTGGCAAGTCCCATTTTTTTCAGTGCCACTGTTACTTTGAAAGGTTAGTGGCAATAGTAATAGATTTATATATGGCTTCCCAGTGTTTTCCAGCCCTCTCTGTTCTCAGTGTTCATAAAAGAAAAGATACGTTCATCAAGAGTCAAGAATCATCAGGTGCGACACTTAATGATAGTCATGGGGTACAATAAGAATAGAATAGAAATAGAATAGAATAGAATAGAATAGAATAGGATAGAATAGAATAGAATAGAATAGAATAGAATAGAATAGAATAGAATAGAATAGAATAGAATAGAACAAAACAGAATTCTTTATTAGTCGTGTGATTGGACGCACAAGGAATTTGTCTTGGTGCGAATGCTCTCGGTGTACATCAAAGAAAAGATACATTCATCAAGAGCCAAGAATCATAAGGTGCAACACTTAATAACAGTCATAGGGTACAATAAGCCATCAAATCAGACTAGGAAATAGTCCATATAAATCATTAGAATACAAGTGACAAAGTTACAGTCCTACAGTCACAAGTGGAAGGGGAGGGGTGATAAGGAGTGATGAGAAGATTAACAATAATAGTAGGGAAGACTTTGTAAATAGTTGGACAGTGTTGAGGGAATTATTTGTTTAGCAAAGTGATGGTGTTCGGGGAAAAAACTGTCCTTGTGTCCAGTTGTTCTGGTGTGCAGGGCTCTATAGCGTCGTTTTGAGGAAAGGAGTTGAAACAGTTTATGTCTGGGATGTGAGGGGTCTGTAAATATTTTCACTACTCTCTTTTTGACTTGTGTAGCATACAGGTCCTCCATGGAAGGCAGGTGGGTAGCCATTGATTTTCCACAGTCCTCATTTTAGACAAATGGTTGTCCAATCCCTTCCTAAAAGCCTCCAATGATGGAGTACCCACAACCTCTGAGATAAGTTGTTGCATTGATTCCTTGTTCTCACTCTCAGGAAATTCCTCCTTAGTTCTAAGTTGCTTCTCTCCTTGGTGAGTTTCCACCCTTGTTGCTTCTTGTCCTGCCTTCTGGGGCTTTGGAGGATAAATTGACTCCCTCTTCTTTGGGGCAGCCCCTCAAATCTTGGAAGTCTGCTATCATGTCCTCCACTGAACTCTTACAGAATACAGAATGACACAATTGGAAGGGACCTTGGAGGTCTTCTAGTCCAACCCCGCTGCTCAAGTGCTTTGGAGAATAGCTTGACACACACACGCACCCTCTTCCTTGAAGTCAACAGGGAAGGCAGATTCATTTAACAACCCTGTGACTAACTGAACCACTGCAATGATTCACTTAACGCCAGTGGCAAGAAAGGGGGCAAAACGAGGCAGAACTCACCTAACAGTTGTTTCGCTTAGCAACAGAAATGTTTGGGCCCAATTGTGGTCGTAAGTCAAGGACTCCCATGGATTTCAGGATGAAGTCCAAACCTTCAAAGGAAACCCTGCTGAATTCAACCACCCTTGCACCGAATTCAGCTGAGCTACTGCGTGGTTCAACAACTCATTCTCCCATGTAACCACACAAATTTCTGCTGCTTCTGGGCCAGAAATTAAGTCACATGATGAAGGGGAAATTTCTGACAAGCTCAAGTATTGGTTGTTGTTTTTTTGTGAAACACACACACAGACACACACACAAACACACCCCAGAGGAAAAGAAGGCAAGTAAGCCAGCCCAGCTCTTGCGTTACTCCAGAGATACGGCGATCCCATCCTCCTGTTCACCGCACCTGTTTGCCACCAGCTGGGGAAGATAAACCTGCCAAAGGTGTGTTCCCTGCAGGCTGCCAAAACTCTTGCTCATTCCAGGATTGTGTAATGTCAGTTGTCAGTGCAACAACACGCCACTTCCTTGCCAAAGAGCTTCCGACTCACAGGAATTATTGCTGCTTTTTTGGGCCGAAGCCAGACACTACTCAGTGGTTTTTTTTTTAATGGTCTGTTTTTGTCGGTTTTGGAATGTTTATAGGACTTAAAAGGTAACATCCGTTTCTGAATTCAGACATCCATTTCAGAGGTGGTATTCAGCTGGTTCTGACCGGTTCTGGAGAACCAGTAATGGAAATGTGGAGTAGTTCTGAAGAACCGGCTGATCCCACCTCTGCCTGGCCCCGCCAACCCCATCTCTTTTCTGCCTCCCATTGAGTCCCAGCTGATCGGCTGTGTTATGTTCTGTGCATAGGCGCTAAGGATGGAGACGAGCCGGTGAACAGTGAACTTCAAACTCTTTATTTACATGTGTAACAGCTCAAACTCAATGGCCACAATGGCCCCCTTTATATCGGCAAACTCTTGAGTATTTAACCAATGAAAACACAGGGAGCGCTAGCTCTGTTAACAATGGGAGAGGCGCGTTAATAGCCAATCAGATTCTCCTGAACGGACCAATCTGATGTCGCTATTATCGGCCAATCAGAAGTACAGGGCCAGAACCCTGCACTTTACTTCAAGCTCTTAATAATCTTTATTCAAGTACTTTTATTAATTCACAACACCCCTTCCCCCCGGGTTTCGTTTAAGGGGTGCGGTCACGTAGTCTTTGAGGTAGGCAGGTTGTTTTGATTGTCTATTTGATTTACATTGTTCTCCTGGTATTTGGCTACAGTCTTGTTGGGGTAGGACGTTATTTGGTGAAGAGGGTGCCTCCCGTTCTGTAATCAAATTTTCATTGCCGCTAATATTCTCGGCATCTCCTCCAGGCGAGCTCACCCCTGTTCCCGATCCTTCTTCACGTGTTGCCTCTGAGCGGTCATTACTTTTGCTTAAGCTTTCTGCCATTTCAAATTCAGCTTCCTCGGTATCTCCTCCCCCCTCGGTTTGGAAGTCAGGGGACTCAGAGATCCTGGACTGTAGCCTTGAACGTAGCTGATCAATATGGTGCTTCCATATTCTATCGTCGCGACATCTCACGCGGGATGATCTAGGGCCGGTTACTTGGACTACAGTGGCCTCGACCCACAACGGATTGCCCGAAAAGTTCCCAGCGAAAACCAAGTCACCTACCTGGAAGTTACGGCATTTCCTGCTGAATCCGTGTGGTTTTTCAGGTTCATATGATGGGTGCAGACGGTCAAGGTGGGAGCGGAGCTTCCGCCCCATCAATAACTCGGCGGGAGTTTTGTTGGTGACGCTGTGCGGAGTGATATGCTGCAAAAGGAGTATCCGGTTAATTTTGTCTTCTATATCTCCCTAGTCCATTTTATGCAAGGTTTTCTTGACGAATTGTACCATGCGCTCGACCCTTCCGTTGGCCGCAGGATGCGCCGGCGAAGTCAGCGCATGGCGAATACTGCAGTCCGCCAGGTACTGTTCGAAGGACAGCGCGGTAAATTGGGACCCGTTGTCGGATACTAGAACGTCTGGTAATCCGTGTGTTGCAAATAGTCTGTCCAGTTTCCTGATGACTGATTCGGTTGTTGTATTCCTCATTTCATGGATTTCAAGCCAGTTCGAGTAGGCATCCACCGTTAATAAAAATATGTGTCCTTTGGTAGATCCCGCGAAGTCCAGATGAATACAGGACCATGGTCCCCTCGGTGTTTCCCATTCGGTCGGGGTTGCTTTTGGAGGGACGTTGCTTACTTCCTGGCATTTGTGACAAGCTTTTACCCATGTCTCGATCTGCTTGTCGATACCCGGCCACCACGCGTAGCTTTGTGCGAGGGCTTTCATGCGCATGATGCCGGGGTGGCCATCATGCAAGGTTCTTAGTATCGCTCATCGTAACCGCTCTGGGACAACGACTCTATCACCCCAGATAATGCAGCCCTTCTGTGAAAATAGTTCCGTTTGTCGATTCTTGAATGGGACGTAGTCGTCAGGTATCTGGTCCAATGGCCATCCGCGCTCGACCCAACTGAGGACTCGTGCTAAAATGGGGTCGCGTTTCGTTTCCATCGCGATATCTCGGGCTGTTAATGGCAGTGTTCGAAGTGTCTCGATCTGCAGTGTTGTAACTGTCGGAGCGGGGTCATCAATGGTCTCCGGAAGTGGTGCGCAGCTCAATGCATCGGCGTGGGGAACGGCCTTCCCCGGGCGGTGTTGCAACTTGTAATTATATGCTGCCAAGAATTCTGACCAGCAAGTCATTCTGGGAGATAATATATAAGGTGTTGGCCTATCTCCCGCTATTATTCCCAGCAAAGGTTTGTGGTCAGTCANCCAACAGGGGCTTCACTACCGTTTGGCAAAACGTGGCTCAAGATGGTGCCCACTCCGAATGGTGATGCATCACACGTGATCGTTAAAGGCAAAGTCTCGTTATACTGCATTAAAACAGCATCAGAAGTCAATAANACCAACCTCAGGCGATCCTTTAGTATTTTCCGAGTCGGGGCAGCGATTAACACATCATCAAAATATGGGACAACGCCTTTTATCCCTTGTGATAGTCTTTCCATTAAACTTTGAAAGATTCCCGGAGCTACGCTCACTCCGAACTGGAGTCGGTTACATTTAAACGCACCTCGGTGCGTAACGATCGTTTGGGCCTCTGCCGTTTTTTTGTCAACAGGCAGTTGTTGGTATGCCTGGGCTAAGTCTAGTTTAGCGAAGACTTTTCTGCCCCCCAGGGAATGGAGGAGGTGTTGCACCACCGGTACCAGGTAAGCGTTTTGTTGAAGGGCATGGTTCAAGGGTTCTCGCTTTACGGGACGACTTCCCGTCAGTTGGCGATAGTTACCCCCCCTCGAGGGCTGGCTGGGTCCTAGCTTGCTTCTACAGACCTGTCCGATATGGCTTCTTTTCCCGCACACATGGCAGAGCGCGTTGAGGAATTTGCATTCTGACCGGGGGTGGCTTGCTCCACACCCAGCGCATTGGTACTGCGATCTCTGGTGTTAGTATCATTCGGACCGAAGTCGGTGGACCTCTTCTTCATCGCTTTCTGATGACGATTCGAGGTCCTCTTGGTGGGCTGTTTCCAGCTGACCTTCTGACTGAGGTGAAATTTCGCGGGCGAATTGGCGAAGTGGGGCATAGGTGCAGCGCATTTGGGCAGCCGACTTCCTGGTTGCTTCTGCTGCAGTCGCTTCAGCAATGGCATCTTTAAGGCTAATGTCGCCTTTCGCCATTAGTTTACTCTGAGTGCCTGGCGCATCTAATCCCAGAACTATTTGGTCTCTTAGGGCTTCTTCTAGGTCGGCAAACTTGCATAGGCCTCCCAGATCCCAGAGATCCGCTATGAAATCAGCAACACTTTCACCCTTCCGCTGACTTCTCTGGTAAAATTCATGCCTTCTAACGAGCATTGGCACAGTCGGTGCGAAATGAGCCCTCAGCAGGGGTTCGAGGACGTCCCAGTCCATAGACTTTACTTCTGCCGGTTTCGCTAGTGCCTTGGCCATCTTGAATACGGTTGGCCTGCAATGAGTTAGGAATACCACTCGTTTCTTTCCAGTAGTGGCATCCCTCAAATTGTTGGTCTCCAGAAACATCTGGAAACGATCCATATATGAGTCCCAGTCTTCTTGTGCCAGGTCGAATGGAGCGGGTGGTATGACGCCGCCGGACATGGTTCCGCAGTTGGTGAGTTTCAGCCACGTGCTCGGTTATAGTTCTTCGTCGTTCAGTAAGCTCTGATGTCTCCACATCCCATCCTCATCGCCAGTGTTATCTTCTGTGCATGGGCGCTAAGGATGGAGACGAGCCAGTGAACAGTGAACTTCAAACTCTTTATTTACATGTGTAACAGCTCAAACTCAATGGCCGCAACGGCCCCCTTTTTATAGGCAAACTCTTGAGTATTTAAGCAATGAAAACACAGGGAGCGCTAGCTCCGTTGACCAATGGGAGAGGCGCGTTAATAGCCAATCAGATTCTCCTGAACGGACCAATCCGATGTCGTTATTATCGGCCAATCAGAAGTGCAGGGCCAGAACCCTGCACTTTACTTCAAGCTCTTAATAATCTTTATTCAAGTACTTTTATTAATTCACAACAGGCTGGGTCTCCTTTGGTTGCTCTGCCCAGGAGAAGGGAGCTCGAAAGCAGGTTAGTGGGATTGGGAGGGGAGGGTTTTTTTGCAGTATATCCTTCCCCTGCCACACCTACCAAGCCACACTTACAAAACCAGCAGTAAAAAAAGTGGGTAGGTCATTCATTTTGCCATAGAACCAGAGGTGGTATTCAGCCGGTTCAGACCGGTTCTCTGGAACTGTAGTGGAAATTTGGAGTAGTTCAGAGAACCGGCCAACCCCCGTCTCTTCTCTGCCTCCCATCGAGTCCCAGCTGGATTGGCTGAGTCTCCTTTGGTTGCCCTGCACAAGAGAAAGGAGCTGGAAAGCAGGCTAGTGGGGTGGGGAGGGAAGGGGGGTTTTGCAGTATATCCTTCCGCTGCCATACCCACCAAGCCACACCCACCAAGCCACACTCACCAAGCCAAGCCACTCCCACAGAACCAGTAATAAAAAAAATTTGAATCCCATCACTGGTCCATTTGTCTGAAGAGGCAGAGGGTCTCCCACTTCAGCAGGGGGTTGGACTGGAACAGGGACTCCCCTCCCCAATTTTGGGGGTACCAGGGATCGATTCCCCGGAGAGAGGTTTTTCCATGGACCGCGGGGGCCTTGCTTGCTTTCGCATGCTTCCTGCATCCCACGGACGGGGCTTTGCTTCCTTGCATGGCTTAGTTTTTGGCGTGCCGTGGCCCATGATCAGTTCACGGCCCGGGTTTGGAGACCTCTGGAAGAAGAAGAAGACCTCCAAGGTCTCTTCCACCTCTAACGATGATAATGATGGTACAATTGTCAGCCACTGTTGAAAGGGCTGCGTTGTAAACAAGGAGGGTGCAGGGTTGGGATTCAAAAATCCCAGTGATCAGTTCATTGCCCGGTTGCTGGGGGGGGCGTGGCCATGGTGGGTGTGGCTTACCAGAACTTCCAAGAGGGCCGTTTTGCGCCTTCCCCGGAGTCTGGAGGCTTCCCTCAGGCCTCTGGGAGGGTGAAAACAGCCTCCTCCCGGGCTCCAGAGGCCCTCCGGAAGCCGGAAACAGGCCCGTTTCTGGACTTTGATCCAAACTCTGTCAAGGACCTTGGAATACTCATCTCAAATGACCTAAGTGCTAGAGCCCACTGTAACTACATAGCCAAAAAGGCATTAATTCTTAACCTAATCCTACGTAGCTTTTTCTCTGGTAATATCACACTACTAACTAGAGCATACAAAACATTTGCTCGACCAATACTCAAATACAGCTCATCAGTTGGAACCCACATTACATATCTGATATTAGCACAGTTGAGAAAGTCCAGAAATATTTCACAAGAAGAGTTCTCCACTCTTCTACTCATTGCAGAATACCTTATGCCATCAGACTTGAAATTCTAGACCTAGAAAACCTAGAACTACGTCGCCTTCGGTCCGATCTAAATATAGTAAATAAAATCATACATTGCAATGTCTTACCAGTCAATGAATCCTTCAGCTTCAACCATAACAACACAAGAGCACACAATAGATACAAACTCAAGGTTAATTGCACCAAACTTGACTGCGGGAAATACAACTTCAGCAACAGAGGGGTCAATGTCTGGAACTCACGACCTGACTCTGTGGTTTCTTCCCCAAACCCCAAAAAACTTTAACCTTAGATTGTCTACTGTTGACCTCACCCCTTTCCTAAGAGGTCTGTAGGGGGCGTGCATAAGTGCACCAATGTGCCTACTGTTCTGTCCTCACTTTGCATTCTTGAAAGCCCCGCGCTCTGATTGGTCAGAGCACGGGGCTACCTGATTGGCCGACGGCGCCGCTACCGATTGGCCACCGAGAGTCTCCCGCGATTGGTTCATTCAAATCGCGGGAGACTCAACCATACGCCAAAAGCCACGGAAAAGCCGCGGCTAAGGAAATAAAAGCCGCGGACCTTTTCCTNCTTCTTTCGCGACGGACACTACACTGTCTATCCCACATTTTTCTAGCTTACCAAGAAGTAGGTTATGGTCTTCTTTGTCAAATGCCTTGCTGAAGTCTAAATAT
>BHEV01012840.1:0-15892 GCA_004319985.1 Emydocephalus ijimae
CTTAGTTTACTAAGATGAGCAATCCCTGCACAAATAAGAATCCTGATAAAGTTGAAATTTAAACAAATATACCATCAGGAACTCAACCCGTCAACCCAAATTGAGCACGAGGGGACAATGACACTAGGGATAATTTAATGAACTAAAGTAATGAACTAATTGTCTCCTGCAAACACCATTCCCCTTTCACTCCTCTTTATTCCCTATGGGAGGGGCCAGTCACTGTGCCTTTACTCCCGAGTCAACCCTTGTTTTTTAACTATTCCCTTCTCCTGGCAGCTCTGCACATGCACACATCGGGAACAGGCTCCAGCTGTTCTTCTGCCCCACTGATCTCCAATGCCAAAGGAAGCTGATAACTGTCAATTGGCCCTGGCCCCATCTCTGTCTCTGATGCAGAACACTCATCAGAGCCTTCCTCAGACTCCAGGACTGGCCCATGTTCCTCCACAACCTCCTCACTGTCCGAGACTGCCACCAGCTCCACTGGCCACTGGCAGGCCAGAACAGTTGCCTTGTGAAAAAACACCTTTGGGTATTGTAAGTAAATCAAAAATATTGAAAGACCACTTCTATAGTCCATATCACTATCCATGTGTAAACATCTAAGACCACTTGTATAAAACATATAGCTATGCATTTATCAACTTCTGATGAGTAACTATACATATTGGATTGTGTTTAATCCTCTTAAATCACAGTCATAATGTTTATATGGAACGGTATACCATTTTCTCATGGATGTACTCCTATTAGTGAAAGACCATTTATTAGATTGTTGCTGAATTCTGAAATGATGTACTGAATATGCAAAAAGCTGAAACTTGATATTACACTATAAAAAATAAATAAATGCCTACCAGACTCTGAAAAACTGATGAATTTCTACTTCCTTTTTTCTGTCTTGAAATCAAAATACTATTTTAAAAAAACATTTATTTTTGCCAAACATTTGGTATAATAATATATGAAGCAAAGAATTGTTTTAAACAATGCAACAAAGAATCTTGTGATATACTAAACACTGATATTTTTAAAAAATATATCAAAAATATTTCATAAAATCTTAAGGAAAAATAAATCAATTGGTCTTTAAAATGTCCCAAGATTCCCTGCATGCTTCCAGAAACTATTTATACATGACATCTTTCTATCCAAATTTAGCGAGTTATAATGTTTAAAACCTATGAATTTTATTACATTAGGTCATATGAATGGTTAATGAATTACCCTACTTCCCAAATATTTCCCTATTGATCCAGCCTGTCACTCCACTTACCTAGTGTTCCCTATGGTGAAACTGTAAAATAAAACATTCCCATCTATGTGATATGAAAATTTTACTCCCAGCACGCCAAGTTTCAGATTCACTCTAGACTGAAGTAAAATTACATTTTTATGAAAGGAATCATTTTTAATTCAGTTATGTGTCATTTAAACTTCAAAGTTGTCAGCTCTTTTAATGAAAATGTCAGCTCTTTTGGAAGTTCATTGGGTCACCAGGAACTACTCTGCTAGCTAAGATTATTAGAACATGAGACTCAACACGCACAAGGACAGTTAGAACAGTTAGACAAGATAAGGTCATTTGCTGGTCTTCTTCAGATGTACCTGAATATTGCTTCCTTACTTAAAAAATAAGGAACAGGTTAATAGTTGTGGTCTGATTTTCACTTTTTTCAGAATCATCTTCAAGACAGCTATCTAAAGCTGATTTTTAGAACTCTTCTGGATTGACTGTTATCCCGAGCTAATTGAAAGCTTCAAAATGATCCCAGATCACTGGTTTATTCATTCACATGTATTCAATGACATTCTCTGGGAAGTTTGGGCTGCAAAATAGTGACTGGCCCAAAGTCTAGGACAAAGACTAAGGGTGAACTTGGTGTTAAGTTCGGTGCATGGTGCAAGAAGCAGAGATGAGTCGACGAACAGTGAACTTCAACTCTTTATTTAACATGGTGCAACAGCTCTGTAAACGGCCTCAACAGCCCCCTTTATATAGGCAAGCTCTTGGGTATTTAGCCAATGAAAACACAGGAACGCTCTTTTTAACCAATGAGAAGGGCTCGTTAATAGCCAATCAGATTCTCCTGAATGGAACAATCTGATATCGCTATTATCAGCCAACCAGAAGTGCAGGGCCAGAACCCTGCATTTGCTTTAAGGTTTCAACAAACTTGATTCAAACACTTTTATTAATTCAAAACACCCCTTCCCCCCAGGTTCCATTTAAGGGGTGCGGAAACGTAGCCTTTGAGGTAGGCAGGTTGTTTTGATTGTCTATTTGATTTATGCTGTCCTCCCGGTATTTGTCTAGAGTCTTGTTGGGGTAGGACGTTATCTAGTGAACAGGGTGCCTCTGATTCTGTATCTAAACTTCTGTTCCCATTAATGTCCTCAATATCTCTTTGAGGCGAGTTAACCCCTGTCCCCGATCCTTCTTCACATGTTGAGTCTGAGCGGTCGTTTGTTCCGCTTGTGCCTTCCGCCGTTCCAAACTCAGCCTCCTTGGCATCTCCTCCCCCCTCAGTTTGGAAATCACCGGAATCGCAGACCCCCGACTGCAGCCTTGAACGCAGCTGATCAATATGGCGCTTCCGTATTCTATCATCGCGACATTTCACTCGGAATGATCTGGGTCCTGTTACTTGGATTACAGTTGCCTCGACCCACAATGGGTCTCCATAAAAGTTTCTCTTGAAAACCAAGTCGCCGACCTGGAAATTTCGGCATTTCCTGCTGGATCCATGTAGTTTTTCAGGTTTGTACAATGGGTGTAGTCGGTCCAGGTGGGAGCGGAGTTTCCATCCCATCAATAACTCAGCGGGAGTTTTGTTGGTGACGCTGTGTGGAGTGATGTGCTGCAAAAGGAGTATCCGGTTAATCTTGTCTTCGATATTGCCATAGTCCATTTTATGTAGAGTTCTTTTGAAAAATTGTACCATGCGCTCGGCCCTTCCATTAGCCGCAGGGTGCGCCGGTGAAGTTAGCGCATGGCGAATACCGCGGTCCGCCAGGTACTGTTCAAAAGAAAGCGCGGTAAACTGGGGCCTGTTGTCGGATACCAGAATGTCCGGTAATCCGTGTGTTGCAAATAATCTGTCCAATTTCCTGATGACCGATTCGGATGTTGTATTTTCCATATCATGGATTTTGAGCCAGTTCGAGTAGGCATCCACTGTTAATAAAAATGTGTGTCCATTCATAGGTCCCGCAAAGTCCAGATNGTCTGCTTATCTATGCCCGGCCACCACGCATAGCTTCGTGCGAGTGCTTTCATGCGCACGATGCCGGGGTGGCCATCGTGCAAGGTTCTCAGTACCGCTCGCTGTAACCGCTCTGGGACAACGACTCTATCGCCCCAAATGATGCAGCCCTTCTGGGAAAACAGTTCCGTCTGTCGACTTTTGAAGGGGGCATAATTGTCAGGGATTTGGTCCAATGGCCATCCATGTTCTACCAAGCTGAGGACACGTGCTGGAGCGGAATCGTGTTTAGTTTCAATCGCGATATCGCGAGCTGTCAACGGCGGTTTTTGGAGTGTCTTGATCTGCAGTGTTGTGATGGTCGGAGCAGGGTCGTCAACGGTTTCTGGAAGCGGTGCACTGCTTCATGCGTCAGCGTGGGGAATGGCTTTCCCCGGGCGGTGTTGCAACTTATAATTATGGGCAGCCAAGAATTCTGACCAGCAAGTCATTCTGGGAGATAATATATGAGGGGTTGGTTTATCTCCTGCTATTATTCCCAGTAAAGGTTTGTGGTCAGTTATTAGAGTGAAAGCTCACCTATAAATATATTCATGAAATCGTTTAACAGCAGATACAATAGCAAGAGCTTCCTTATCGATTTGACTGTAATTGCATTCTGCTTTTGACAGGGTTTTGAAAAGTAGGCAACAGGGGCTTCACTTCCGTTTGGTAAAACATGGCTCAAAATGGCGCCCACTCCAAAAGGTGATGCATCACAAGTAACAGTCAAAGGCAAGGTCTCATTATACTGCATCGAAACAGTGTCGGAGGTCAATAAGTTTTTTACTTGTCGAAATGCCTGTTCCTCTTGGTGCCCCCAAACCCAGGTTGCTTTTCTGTCTTATAAACGATGTAGGGGTTTGGCTATGGTTGCCTTGTGAGGCAGGAAGATGTTATAAAAATTGATAAGGCCTAGGAACGCTTGGAGATCCGCCTTATTTTGGGGTCTTGGGGCATTTTTGATTGCCCTAAGTTTGCTATCGGTGGGATGAATGCCCTGTTTATCTATTAAATATCCTAAAAATTCTACTCGATCAGTACATAGTTGACACTTGTTTTTCTTAACTTTGAGACCCGAGTCTTTAAATCTCTGAAGAACCAACCCCAGGTGCTCCCTTAGTATTTCTTGAGTTGGAGCAGCAATTAAAACGTCATCAAAATAGGGGACAATGCCTTTTATCCCCTTGTAATAGTCTTTCCATCAAACTTTGAAAGATTCCCGGGGCTACGCTTACTCCGAATTGGAGTCGGTTACATTTAAATGCAACTCGGTGCGTAACGATCGTTTGAGCCTCTGCCGTTTTTCTGTCTACAGGCAGTTGTTGGTATGCCTGGGCTAGATCTAGTTTAGCGGAGACTTTTCCGCCCCCCAGGGAATGGAGAAGGTGTTGCACCACTGGTACTGGGTAAGAGTTTTGCTGCAGGGCGTGATTCAGGGTGGCTCGGTAGTCCCCACAAATTCTTAACGATCCATCCAACTTGATGGGTGTCATGATTGGGGTTTCCCAGGGAGAATGGTCGGTTGGTTCTAACACCCCCTGGGCTATTAATTTATCAAGCTGCTCGTCAATCTTTGGTTTAAGGGCGAATGGGACTCGACAAGGCTTAAGGCGGATGGGAGCTATTTCGGGGTTGAGGTTAAATGATATCGGGGTCCCCTTGTACTCACAAGTTTGTCTGCAAAGATGTCCTGGAATTCTTGGACGAGAGCCTCTTCCCAGTCGTTGCTGCTGGTTCGGTGAATGCCGGCTACCTCAATTCCAAGTGGAGTGAACCATTGGAGGACTAACAAGCTAGGCCGATCCCTGTCGACTACAGTCAAGGGTAGAGATGCAGTACAATTTTTAAAGGAGACACGGACTTGGCTGGATCCCATGACTGGAATTTGATTCCCTTGATAATCTTTGAGTATGATTCTTTGGAACCGGAGGTCTTGTCACCGGACAGTAGGGATGAGTTGCTTGAGAGTCTTCCAGGAAACCATCGAAAGGGACAATCCTGAATCGACTTCCATCATACAAGGCTGGTTTTCGATGGCCACCTTGACCCGGATCTTCTTGGCATCTAGTGATGAGGCGTGACCAATCATAATAGTTTGGTGTGCCTCTTCTCGCTTCGTTGAGTGGTTTAGGGGTTTGTTTCTCTCGGAGTGGTTGTTCCATTGGTGGTTCAAGGGTTCTCGCTTTGCAGGACGGCTTCCTGTAGATTGGCGGTAGTTAGCCCCCCTCGGGGTTTTGGCTGGGTCCTTGCTTGCTTCTACAGATGCATCCAATGTGGCCTCTTTTCCCACACACATGGCAGAGCGCATTGAGGAATTTGCAGTCTGATCGGGGGTGGTTTGCCCCACAACCAGCACATTGGTACTGCAATTTTTGGCATTGGTCTCGTTCAGACCGGAGCCGGTTGACCTCTTCTTCATCGCTTTCTGATGACAATTCGAGGTCCTCGTGGTGGGCTGTCATTGCTGGTTCTTCTAAGTGAGGTGAAACTTCACTGGCGAGTTGGCGAAGTGGAGCGTGGGTGCGGCGCATTCGAGCAGCCGACTTCCTGGTTGCTTCTGCTGCAGTAGCATCAGCGATGGCATCTGTACGGCTGATGTCGCCTTTCGCCATCAGCTTACTCTGCACGCCTGGTGCATCTAGTCCCAGAACTATTCTGTCTCTCAGGGCTTCTTCAAGGTCGGCCAACCCACATAGGCCTCCTAGATTCCGGAGATCCGCTATGAAATCTGCAACGCTTTCGCCCTTCTGCTGATCTCTCTGGTAAAATTCATGCCTTCTCACGAGCGTTGGTATGGTCGGTGCATAGTGGGCCCTTAGCAGGGGTTCGAGGATGTCCCAGTCCATGAACTTCACTTCTGCTGGTTTCGCTAGTGCTTTGGCCATCTTGAATACAGTTGGCCCGCAATGAGTTAGGAATACCGCCCATTTCTTTTCAGTTGTGGCATCCTTCAAATTGTTGGTCTCCAGAAACAACTGGAAGCGATCCATATATGAGTCCCAGTCTTCTTGTGCCGGGTCGAATGGAGCGGGTAGTATGACGCTGCCGGACATGGTTCCGCTGTTGGTGCGTTTCAGCCACGTGCTCTGTTATCGCTTTTTGTAGTGTTCAGTCAGCTCTGACGTCTCCACATCCCATCCTCGTCGCCAGTGTTAAGTTCGGTGCGTGGCGCAAGAAGTGGAGATGAGTCGACGAACAGTGAACTTCAACTCTTTATTTAACATGGTGCAACAGCTCTGTAAACGGCCTCAACAGCCCCCTTTATATAGGCAAGCTCTTGGGTATTTAGCCAATGAAAACATAGGGAGCGCTAGCTCTTTTTAACCAATGAGAAAGGCTCGTTAATAGCCAATCAGATTCTCCTGAACGGACCAATCCAATATCGCTATTATCGGCCAATCAGAAGTGCAGGGCCAGAACCCTGTACTTTGCTTTAAGGTTTCAACAAACTTTATTCAAACACTTTTATTAATTCACAACACTTGGATGTCTAAGAATCTGGTGATGGTATGCTAGCTTTCTTTAGGATATTAGTGCTGAATTAAACTCATTGTATAGCCATGATATCTTATTGACTATGAATATTGACTATGAATGAGCCTGAACAGAACCATTGCACATAGGTCTCTACCAATGGTGGAGGAAGAAGTCATCATCATTTATATGGGAAACTTAAAGGCAAACAATCATGACTGGACAACTAAATATTCAATAAACAATAAATAATTAATGAACTACATAGAGCATGTGAAATTACCAACATAGAAGGAACAGATCCCTATACAGTAGAACCTCTGGTCATGACCTTAATTCATTCCATAACTTTGGTTGCAACCTAATTTGGTCATGATCCAAACCTAATTTTGGAAATTTGGCGCTTATAAAAAAAATGGTGAAGAAGAAGAAATGGGCAGCAAGAAAAAAAATGTAAATTTTTTGGTCGTAACTCAATTTGGTCATGGTCAGAAGCATTCATGACCAGAGATTCTACTGTATTTGGTTATACCATAGTGTTTAACTGGAACATGATGAATGGTGTGGTGGCTTAGGGGGTAAAGATGCTTCCCTCCCCACTCAGAAGGTTGAAAGTTCAATCCTAGGTAGCAACAGATGTTTCTCTCCTTAGGGTCAAAGAAAAAAAATCTGCTGTGAACTCCACATGGTCATCAGGAAAGGCATCTGGCAAGTAAATGCTCAGATCTATTCAGTTGCTCCAACTCTGTCTCAGATTATGGGATTACAGGGTCATAAAAAGGGAGTTCAACTGGAACATGGCAAAAACTGATATAAGATGCAAAAGGAAGAAAGCATTTGCTGCTACTGTTACCAACAACTGTGTGTTTTTCCAATTGCAGTGGGAAGAAGAAATTCAAGAAGCTTTATTGCTTAATGCTACTGTTAACCAGGTGGGCTAGGTGGCCTCTCAGTTTTGCCGGAGGCCTTCAGAATCAGCAGTGATAAGAGGAAGTAGGAACCATCTGCTCTAATGATGCAATCTGGTTTTCTTTTCTACTTTTCCTTTTCAGCATTTGTCTGGTGCAGATTTGATGCCAGATGTCTCATGAGGCTTAATCTTTGGCTAATGCTAAGTTTTGAGAGACAAAAGAGTTGTAATTAAACTATGCTATCTTTATACTTTAAGACATTGGACAGAGAGGAAAGTCCTATCTTTTCTCTACTAAATTTGAGTCAGTGAATTCACTAAAAGAAGAGGAACCCTGTGGCTACATGTCTCACTCTGGCTGAAAAAGCAAATGTTTTATGAGATCTGCAAAAGAAGAAAAAAGAAGGGTAAACACAAACACAGGTGCACAATCTCTCTTCTTCTGAGCTCAGGAAGCAGCTCAAATCTGTTTCTTATGCTGACAGAGTCAATAATCTCAAAGGCAGTTAACTTTAATAAAATTGAATGCCACATCCTACTGCATTTCTACTGCATTTCTATGATCATTTATGAACAAGGAGTGCCTCATTTGGAAAACCATTTTATGTTCTTGTAAAAGCATGGCTGTATCATGTGACAAACATTTTTAGAATAATTATTATTGCACATTCGAATATTATTTATTCCAGCTTTTTATTATGGCTCTATTCCTTTTGGAAAATTAATTCCAGTGCCAATGTAGACCATTTCAAAGGCTATCCCTGGCCTGACATAGTGCTGTATTTCTGTAAGCTCTTTGAGGTAATCCTGACAAACATCAGCACAACCAGGAACATCAACATGAGTACTATTTTTATGGTAAGGGTGACATTACACAGAAACTTGTAAGACTGAAAGTAATTCTAGTCTCCTCTCTCTTTTAGTTTCCAAGAAACTGGGAGGGTCCCTTCTGAAATGCTTCCCATGCATTTGCATGGACTGTGGACTGAACTGCCTCTTATCAGACCATTGCCTAAGATGTGGGTCTTCCTCCTGTCTCCCATAATTCGATGCCACCCAGGAGTGTTGGAAAACTCTGAATAGGATCTGTGCCTTGCATGACATCTGCCAAGACTCTCTGTTTAAATGGGGCAGAGTGTCCTCTCCAGGTCATGCCATGAAAATGTGAATGCTTCAGAGGTGGTATTCAGCTGGTTCTGACCTGTCCTGGTGGACTGGCATGGAAAATTTTGATGTTTTCGCGGGTACTTACATGTATGGTATTCAGCTTTGTTCGGATATTTTCCCACGTCATTATAGTTGTGCTTTTAAAGTTGTAGCAACGTTTCAGCAGAATCTCATCTGCCAGAAGCCTGATGATGGCAGATGAGATTTTGCCGAAACGTTGCTGCAACTTTAAAAGCACAACTATAATGATGTGGGAAAATATCCGAACAAAGCTGAATACCATACATACATAATATATATATACATACATACATACACACATACATACATACATACATACATACATACATGTTTGGTACACAATACAGAAGCCTGATGATGGCAGATGAGATTCTGCCGAAACGTTGCTACAACTTTAAAAGCACAACTACAATGACATGGGAAAATACCCGAGCAAAGCTGAATACCATACGTGTAAGTACCTGCGAAAACTTAAAAAAACAAATATTACTACTATTGTCCATTTAGTTACTTAATTTTTGTTTGTTGCAACTTGCCATTAAGCAAGAGGTACCTGTAACTGGTGATCTTCATCATGACAGTGCAGTCCATTTCACTGTGATCACATTTTCAAATTTTAACAGTGGTATGCAAAATGGACAGTCTCCTGAAAAGTTATATTGCTCTTTGTCACTCAAGCCCGCTTTTCTCAAGATCCAGCCCAAGAGAGACATAAAGAGATAAAGCCTCAAGATAGAAATATTCAGTTATAATGTGTTTCCTTTATATGACTGCCTGATTAAGGTATTATTCATACATAAGGAAGCTTCTTAATGTCAGTTTTCTACAATTAACAAAGGATATTTTTCAGTGAGTTAGAATTATCATCTCTCCATATAGTCTCCCTGAAGGATTCTCCTCTCGAACAATACTCCTCTAAGCTCTCTCCAGGTTCCAGGATTAAATATCATCTTAGAAAAGATTTCCAAAAGCAGAGTTTTCTCAAAGATGCCAGAAGTCATTTATACTCCTTGTTGTATAGTTCACACACTTCTGGTCCTGTTATCAATTTGCCTTGAGTTAAAGACAATAGTCTTTCAAGCAGCTTGTAGGGTTCTCCTAATGTGTGAAGAAATGCAACTTCGCTTATATTTTAAAATGTGAATCTTTATTTTATTTTTTTATTTTAATTTGTCAAGCGTGTATAAGAAAAAAATATATGTATGAATGTAACGATTATATCTTGGGCATGGGCGCAACAATGGAGACGAGACATCGGACTGTGACTTCAACTCTTTATTTTAACAAGTAAGAACGGAATGGAATGGAACACAGACCTGGGCAGCAGTAGCTCTTTTATAGAGCTTTGCTGCCGTCAACAACCAATGAACTGAGTGTATCGCTTTCACAAGTGTCCAATCAGGGGATTCCGTTAACAGCCAATCAGACTGGCCAAACCTGACCAATGACGACTCGCTATTCATGGTCCAATGAGAATTGTAGGATTACAAGCCTGTTGTAAGACGAAGCTGTTAGAGTCGTATCGCTGCAATGGTTTAATCCATAACACCCCTCCCCCCTTGGTTCCGTCTGAGGGGTGGGGTGACGTATTCTCGCAAATAGGCAGGCCGCTTCACCTGTCTACTTGACCTGTGCTGTTCCACCGGTTTCTGTGCTGGTTCTGGCTCTGGCTCTGACTCCGATGGGCTGTCCACTGGGCTGGATGGTGAAGACTGTAGTTCCGGGTTGCCCTCGTCAGTGCTGTCTTTCGGATTTCCTGGATCCGCCTCCGTCGCGGTGTTGTCACGTGGCGAGGCCACTCCCTGGCTCAGTTCTCCCTCAGATGGTAAGTATCCTCTGGGCTGTTGGGTTTCTATTTCTTCTTCGTCCTCCTTCACATTCCTTCCCCCCCCTAGCTTGAGGTTCCGGCGCTAATCTGGAACGGAGTTGGTCTATGTGGCATTTCCACATCTTACCGTCTGCCATTTGTAGGCGATAGGATCGGGGTCCTGTAAGTTGCGTTATGGTAGCGGGGACCCACAATGGGTCGCCCGAGACGTTTTTCGCAAACACGAGGTCACCCTCTTGGAATGCCCGACACTTGATGCTGGATCCTGGGGGTTGTTCCGGTGTGTAGTTTGGGTGGAGGCGAGCGAAGTTTCCAGCCCATCAGAAGCTCTGCTGGGGTTTTGTTCATGGTGGTGTTTGGGGTTATGTGTTGGATAAAAAGCATTTGGTTTATTTTATCTTCAATGTCGCCGTGGTTCATTTTGTGCAGGGTCTGTTTTACAAATTGAACCATTTGCTCAGCCCTGCCATTGGCTGCAGGGTGAGCTGGTGATGTTAAAGCATGGTGGATGCCCCGATCTGCCAGGTATTGTTCGAATGGCAGAGCAGTAAATTGGAGGCCATTATCTGAGACGAGTACATTAGGAAGTCCGTGGGTAGCGAATAATTTACTCAGTTTTTTAGTGACTGCGTCTGTGGTGGTGCTTTCCATTGTTTGGACTTCATGCCAGTTTGAATAGGCATCCACCATTAAGAGGAAAGTGTGTCCTCTTGTGGGTCCCGCAAAATCAATGTGGATATGGGACCACGGACCTCAAGGTGTTTCCCACTGAGTTGGGGGAGTCCTTGGAGGAGCGGGGCAAGTCTCCTGGCATTTAGTGCAATTTGCTACCCACATTTCTATCTATCTATCTAAGCCAGGCCACCATGCGTAACTCCTGGCCAATGCCATCATCTGCACGATGCCTGGATGTCCCTCGTGAAGCATTTTCAATACCCTATGTTGTAACTTCTCTGGAACTATGACTCTGTCTCCCCATACGATGCAGCCTTTCTGGGAGAAAAGTTCTGTTTGACGATTTTTAAATGGTTTGAACATGTCATTGGTTTCGCTGACCGGCCAACCGCATTCTACCCAGCTGAGGATTTGTGCCAATACAGGGTCCTTTTTTGTCTCTAAGGCTGTGTCTCGAGTGGTTAACGGAGGCGATTTGAGGGTTTTGATTTGTAGTATGGTTACGGTTGGAGCAGGGTCCTCTATAATGTCTGGTAGTGGCGAATGGCTCAAAGCGTCAGCGTGGGGAATGGTTTTCCCTGGGCGATGTTGCAAACGGTAATCGTAGGCGGCCAAAAATTCTGACCAACATGTCATTCTTGGTGATAATATATGGGGAGTTTGTTTGTTCCCCGCCAAAATCCCAAGTAGCGGCTTGTGGTCTGTAACTATGGTAAAGGGTCTCCCATATACATATTCATGGAAGCGTTTAATTGCAGATACAATAGCGAGTGCCTCCTTATCAAGTTGACTATAGTTCCTTTCAGTTTCAGGCAAAGTTCTCAAAAAGAACGCAATGGGTGCCTCAGTTCCATTTGGGAGGACATGGCTTAATATGGCTCCTACTCCAAATGGTGAGGCATCACAGGTGACCATTAAAGGCAGAGTCTCATTGTACTGCATTAATACGGCATCGGAGGTTAAAAGATCTTTTATCTCTTTGAACGCTTTCTCTTCACGCCATCCCCAAACCCAATGAGCCTTTTTATCAAGAAGTCTATGTAGGGGTTCGGCTATGGTTGCCTTCTGGGCCAAGAAAATGTTATAAAAGTTAATGAGTCCCAGGAAGGCTTGAAGGTCTGTCTTATTCCTAGGTCTCGGGGCTTTTTTTATTGCGGTTAGTTTCTTTTCGGTGGGGTGGATTCCCTGTCTGTTGAGAAGGTATCCCAGGAACTCCACTCTCTCTGCACAAAGTTGACACTTGTCTCATTTTACCTTAAGACCTGCGTCTTTGAATTTCTGGAGAACTTTTCTGAGTCGTACTAGTAATTCTTTAGTGGGGGCAGCTATTAGGACGTCATCAAAATAAGGCACGACGCCTTTTATCCCTTGTAATGGTCTTTCCATTAAACTTTGGAAAATGCCCGGTGCCATGCTCACTCCAAATTGGAGTCTATTGCAGTTAAAAGTGCCTCTATGTGTAACGATTGTTTGGGCTTCAGCAGTTGCTGCGTCCACAGGAAGTTGCTGGTACGCCTGAGCTAAGTCCAATTTCGCAAATATTTTTCCACCACCCAGGGAATGAAGAAGGTGTTGAACCACCGGTACTTGATAAGTGCTCTGTTGAAGAGCATGATTTAGGGTGGCCCGATAGTCTCTGCAAATTCTTAACGAACCATCTGGCTTCATGGGCGTTACTATCAGGGTTTCCCAACGGGTGTGGTCAATCGGTTCCAATATGCCCTGGGCTGTCAGTTTTTCTAGCTGCTCGTCGATTTTAGATTTTAAGGCAAAAGGTACTCGACAGGGCTTAAGCCGAATGGGAGCTACATCGGGGCTGAGATTGAACGATATAGGGGTCCCCTTGTACTTGCCTAATGTTCCTGTAAACACGTCCTGGAATTCCTGGATAAGAGCCTCTTCCCAGTTGTCATTTCTGGTATGGTGTATGCCGGCTAGCTCGATTCTGAGTGGGGCGAACCACTGTAACCCTAACAAGCTGGGTCAGTCATGATCGACAACAGTCAGGAGAAGCGTTGCTGTGCAGTCCTTGAATGATACTTGGACGTTGCTGGAACCGACAACTGGGATTTTGTTTTCCTGATAATCTTTCAGGACGATTCGCTGCATGCGGAGGTCCTGGCGGGAAATGGCAGGGATCAGTTGTTTGAGGGTTTTCCAGGATACCATCGACAGGGATGATACCGAATCGACTTCCATCACACATGGTCGATTCTCAATAATAACCTTCACGCATATCTTCCTTGCATCGAGTGATGAAGTGTGGCTGATGATAATGGTTTGATGGGCCTCTTTTCGTCTTGTTGAAAAGGTAGGTGCTTTGTTTCTGTAGTAATAGTGGTTGTTCCATTGTTGGTTCAGACGGTCCCGGTTCTCAGGATGTTTGCCTATCTCTTGACGGAGGTTGTTCTCCTTTCGGTTGGGACTGGGCTCTCATCTGCTTCTGCAGACCTTCGAGATGTGACTTTTTTTTCCGCAGTTATGGCAGAGTGCGTCAAGGAATTTGCAGTCTGATCATGGGTGGTTTGCCCCGCAACCCACACATTGGCGCGGACATCGCTGGTTCCTGTGCTCTCGTTCCGAGAAGACCCAGTTGACCTCCTCTTCATCACTGTCTGAGGATGACTCGAGGTCTTCGAGGTGGGTAGTGGTAGCATGTTTCTCAGTGGTGAGCGGGACCTCGTTGGCGAGTTGGCGAAACGGTGTGTTCGCTTGGCGCATTCGAGCAGCTGACTTCCTGGTTGCTTCTGCTGCAGTAGCGTTAGCGATGACATCTGTAAGGCTGATGTCGCCTTTTGCCATCAGTTTACTCTGCACGTGTGGCGCATTTAGTCCCAGACCTATTCGGTCTCTTAGGGCTTCCTCTAAGTTTGCAAAACCACAAAGGCCTCCTAAATTCCGGAGGTCAGCTGCAAAATTACCAATGCTCTCGTCCTTCCGTTGGTCCCTCTGGTAAAATTCATGTCTTTGTATCAGTGTAGGTACTGCAGGTGCGTAATGGGCCCTGAGGATTGGAGCGAGGGTGTCCCAATCCATGGTCTTCATTTCCGCTGGTTTTGCTAGTGCTTTAGCCATTTTGAAAATGGCAGGGCCGCAATGAGTCAGGAATACTGCTCGTTTCTTGCCAGATGTTGCATCTTTGAAATTGTTGGTCTCTAGGAACATTTGGAAATGGTCTATATACGAGTCCCAGTCTTCAGTTGCTGGGTCGAATGGAGCGGGTGGTATGGCGCCGTTGGTCATCTTGCCGTCTGTTGCGTGCGCTCTTTCACCACGTGCTCTGTCTTTGTCTGATATGTTCTAGTCAGCTCTCTTGTCTCCACATCCCACCTTCGTCGCCAGTATTATATCTTGGGCATGGGCGCAAGAACAGAAACGAGACATCGGACTGTGACTTCAACTCTTTATTTTAACAAGTAAGAACAGAACGGAACGGAACACAGACCTGGGCAGCAGTAGCTCTTTTATAGAGCTTTGCTGCCGTCAACAACCAATGAACTGAATGTATCACTTTCACAAGCGTCCAATCAGGGGATTCTGTTAACAGCCAATCAGACTGGCCAAACCTGACCAATCACAACTCACTTTTCATGGTCCAATGAGAATTGTAGGATTACAAGCCTGTTGTAAGATGAAGCTGTTAGAGTCATATCTCTGCGATGGTTTAATCCATAACAGTAACACATAAACATATAAGTATAAACAGGTATAAGTATTTGCATAATAAATAAGTGTGAATAAATGGGAACAGTAGGACAGAGATGGTAGCACGCTGGTGCACTTATGCACATCCCCTTGCAGACCTCTTGGGAATGGAGTGAGGTCTACGGTACACAGTTTATGGTTAAAGTTTTGGAGGTTTGAGGATGTAACAACAGAGTCAGGTAATGAATTCCAGGCATTGACCACTCTGTTGCTGAAGTCATATTTTCTGCAATCTTCATACGGGATTCGAGTTTCTACCCTCTGTAACTTCTGATTGAATTACTTTCTTTACTCTTTCCTTGATATAAGTATTACTGGTTGTTGCTGTTGTTTTGACAATGTTTATTGCCTTTTCATATTACATTCGTTTAATTTCGTTATCCCAAAGGTCTTTTTTTTTAAAGAGCAAACTGGACTTTCTTGTTTTTTTCTTTTACAAGACAGTCCAGCTGCCTCTTGAAAAAACACCTTTGGGACAACCATGACCTGGATGATTGAGAATCTCCATAGATATTTTGCTGTGCACTTTGGGATTACATTCATTAATTTACATTTACGGTATTTTAACTTGCCAATGTGGGCTCTTAGATAAAATTGGGGGGGGGTATGGAAAATAATTTAAGAAAGAAAGAAACTCTAAGCTATCCTACATTGTTATTACCGGTTTTAGTTATTTGTGAGTTGAAAATCGAAAAAGGGATATACAGCAGAAAGTTAAAATTAATAGACGTTTATTAATAAAGTCTAGATACTAAAATAGGGAGCTCAGTGGCTTATGTGGTTAGTGTTAAGTACTGCGCATGAGTCATAATAATTGGAGACAGCTTGGAACAGTGAACTTCAACTCTTTATTTACATCGT
>BHEV01012844.1:0-12944 GCA_004319985.1 Emydocephalus ijimae
TTCCTTTCCTTTCCTTTCCTTTCCTTTCCTTTCCTTTCCTTTCCTTTCCTTTCCTTTCCTTTCCTTTCCTTTCCTTTCTTGGCTCCTCTCCTCTCCTCTCCTCTATTGTTTTTGTTGTGCATGCAATATGGTTAATAAAGTATGAGCTTGAGGTAAAGTGCAGGGTTCTGGCCCTGCACTTCTGATTGGCTGTCTTTCCTTTCCTTTCCTTTCCTTTCCTTTCCTTTCCTTTCCTTTCCTTTCCTTTCCTTTCCTTTCCTTTCCTTTCCTTTCCTTTCCTTTCCTTTCCTTTCCTTTCCTTTCCTNTTTCTTTATTTTTATGAGATGGGTTTCTCTTTGGGTGCACAATTAATGACTAACTTCTTTTCGGCTGGCAGACAAGTATTTATTGAATTAGATGCCTCTATATTTATATTTTGCTCAGGAAGGAATTCCAGCTGTCAATTTTCTAAATCACATAGAAGGAAACAGGCTCATTCCTGTAACATAATCAAATCTCAAATACTCAAAACACTGCATTTAGTACCTAGAGGTAAAGATAATGAATGAAGCCTGACTCTTGGTGACTGCAGGGACCCATTATTCAGTTTTCCTAGCAACCTTACAGAAGGTATACGCCATTGCCTTTTCTCTGTGTGTCTGTCTGCATTTATTCATTTCTCTGTTTGTTTTTAAGATCACAGTAGCCATGGAACATTCAAATGTGTTTAACTCTTTAGGTTTTTTTATACCTCAGAAAAGGTTGGGTCTCTTTCTTTAAATTAAAAACAGAATGATTCAAAAGATGGGCAGAAAGGATAGATGTTTGGAAAAAGGAGAAATAAGTCATTACAAAAGACAGAAAGATTAAAAAGAGCAAGCCACATTCAACTATACAATAAAATCACATATGCTAATAAAGTTAATATAATATAGGCTTAAGATACAGAATGATCTTGACAGACTTGAACATCTAACAAAATGAAATTAAATGGTGAAAAAAGTAAGGATCTACATTTAGGCAAGTAAAATCAAATGCACAGGTACAGTATATGTGGTACTTTGCTCAATAGTAGTAACTGTGATGGGGATCTTGGATTATTATTATTATTAAAATTATAATTATTAAATTATTATTTTCTTTGCCCTTTCCTCCATCATTTTTTAGAACATGGAAAATAGAATAATAGAGTTGGAAAGTACTTTGGAGATCTTCTAGTGCAAAGCCCTGCCTAAGCATTCCAACTCCATGCTCAGTGTTATTTGTTGCTTTATTATTTCTAGTGCTACCTTGATTTTTCTTGTTTCTAGGTGATATTAGTTGATGAGCTTTTCATTGACCTTATTTTTCAACTTCTTTACTTTCAATTGCTCTAGCTGGCTTGCATCTGATCCTAAATTGCTGATGTTATATTCCAATGTGGTTTTTCATTTTGGTGGTGTGCTGTTTGGTTTTTTATCCAGTTTGTAAAATTTGCATCCAATGTATTCAGCTATAATTTCAGCTATGGTGTATATTAGTTACTCCTAGTAACCTCTTCTCTTCTCTTCTCTTCTCTTCTCTTCTCTTCTCTTCTCTTCTCTTCTCTTCTCTTCTCTTCTCTTCTCTTCTCTTCTCTTCTCTTCTCTTCTCTTCCTAGTTAGTTAGATAATAGTTTAGTGTCTTGTGTAAAATCCCTCCCCCCCACACAAATGAACGAATTCTATATAATATTGTGTAGTGTGAATATAGCTAATGTAGTTCAGTGTAGTTTGAATCTTTTACATATCAAGTTAGTTGCTAAGAACATTAGAGATGACAATCTAAGTGTTAGGGCTATTACAACACTCAAGCATCTTTAACCTTGGTCACAAAAATTGTGGGTTCCACCCATCACATTGCACAAAATATATTTCTGAAGATGTTGAATCATGGGTCCTTTATAGTCACATATGACTAATTATAGTTTAATGTGTGGTTTATATGCACAAGTTTAATTTTCTTTAATTAAAGCAGGAGATGAATACATAACTAAAACAAAGGGTGGAGGATTATGTTTATATATCAACAACATCTGACTTCAGGATATAACTATAATATATAAGTTTTGTGATGAAAACTTAGAATCTTTACACATCAACTGCAATCCATTTTACTCTCCACATGAGTTCTCCTCATTTCTCCTAATAGCTGTGTATGTTCCTCCACAAGCCTGTGTAAACAAGGCATCACAAACTCTTGCTGATCAAATTATGGAGACTGAAGCCAAACACCAGGTTCCCTTCCCATCATTTTAGGAGATTTCAATCAAGCAAATTTAAGGAAAGAACTCCCAAAATATTTCCAGCATGTAAATTGTCCCACCAGAGGCAAAAAATACTTCAGACCACTGCTACACAGCAGTAAAAGATGCTTATATGTCTTTACTATGAGCAGCTGTGGGACACTCTGACCACTGCATAATTCACCTTGTACCTGCCTACAGACAAAGACTTAAAACCATTAAACCAACAATTAAATCAGTGAAGACTTGGTTGGACGAGGCAAAGCTGAAACTCCAGGCCTGTCTTGATTGCACTGATTGGAATGTTTTTGAAGATGTCTTTGCAGATCTAGATGAGCTCACAGATACTGTAACATCATATGTTACCTTCTGTGAAGACTTATGTGTACCAACAAGGAACCTGAAAATATATAGTAGCAATAAACCTTGGTTCACAGCTAAACTTAAGCAGCTACATTGTTCCAAAGAGGAAGCCTACAGAAAAGGTGACAGAACGCTATATAACCAGGCCAGAAACATATTAACAAGAGAAATCAGAGCAGCAAAAAGAAGCTACTCTGAAAAGTTAAAGAATTAATTCTCAACAAATGAACCAGCAAACATATGGAAAACTCTTAAAAACATTATTGGCTTCAGCAAACCTCCTTCCCAGGCAGAAGGAAATCAACAACTAGCAGATGACCTGAATGTGTTTTACTGCAGGTTTGAAAAGAAACTATAGCCACCTATCTTCACAACCCACATCTCAAACAACACCAACAACAGCCAAGCCTCCTACAACTGGCCCCAATCGATTGGGCTCACAACCTCTGGTGATTGCAGAAAAAGAAGTGCAAGATCTATTACACAGACAAAAGTCAGGAAAAGCACCAGGGCCAGACAAGATAACTCGTTCTTGCTTAAAAGTCTGTGCTGACCAGTTGGCCCCCATCTTCACCCGAATCTTCAATAGATCACTAGAGATGTGCTATGTTCCTTCCTGCTTTAAACATTCTACCATCATCCCAGTGCCAAAGAAGCCCTCCATCAAGGAACTGAATGATTACAGACCAGTTGCTCTAACATCTATAGTTATGAACATCTTTGAAAGGTTTGTGCATTCCCACCTGAAAACCATCATGGATCCACTGTTAGATCCCATGCTGTTTGCATACTGAGCAAATAGATCGACAGATGATGCTGTTAACATGTCTCTGCATTACATCCTACAACACCTTGAATCTCCAAATACCTACTCAAGGGTCCTCTTTGTAGACTTCAGTTCAGCATTCAATACCATCATTCCAGACACTCTTCTAAATAAATTAAACCAACTAGTGGTACCTGAACACACTTGTAAGTGGATCATAAGCTTCCTAACAGACAGGAAGCAGCAGGTGAAGCTCGGCAGAATCACATCTGATACCTGTACAATCAGTACAGCCCCCCCCCAAAGCTATGTGCTTTCTCCACTTCTCTTCTCCCTATATACCAATGACTGCATCTCAAATGATCCATCTGTTAAAATATTGAAGTTTGCTGATGACACAACAGTTATTGGTCTCATTCGAGACAACGATGAATCTAGATACAGACAGGAGGTTATACAATTTGCCTCATTGTGTAACCGGAACAAACTGGAACTGAACATACTCAAAACCATAGAAATGGTTTAGACTTTAGAAGAAACCCTCCCATACTACCACCTCTTACAATACTAGACAACACAGTATCAACAGTGTTGATACAGTATCAAATTTCTAGGTTCTACTATATCACATGACCTAAAATGGACACCTAACATCAAAAATGTCATCAAGAAAGCACGACAAAGAATGTTCTTTCTGTGCTAACTCAGAAAGCTCAAACTGTTCAAGGAGCTGCTGATACAGTTCTACAGAGAAATTATTGAGTCTATCATCTACACCTCTAGACACAGACACAGACTACAGAGGATAATTAGGACTGCAGAAAAAACAATTACTACCCACCTGCCTTCAATTGAGGACCTGTATACTGCACAAGTCAAAAAGAGGGCTGTGAAAATATTTACAGACCCCTCACATCCCAGACATAAACTGTTTCAACTCCTTCCTTCAAAACGATGCGATAGAGCATTGCATACCGGGACAACTAGACACAAGAACAGTTTTTCCCTGAAAGCCATCACTCTGCTAAACAAATAATTCCCTCAATGCTGTTCAACTATTTACAAAGCGTGCACTACTATTTGTCAGCCTCAAGGTATCTTCCATAATAAGTATATTCTGTCTTCTCTTCCATAATAAGTATATTCTTCTGTCTTCTAACTGTTGTTTCTCTGCTGCTATGCCAATTTACTTCTTTCGGCTGTCATGACAATGGTGGGAGGGGGGAATCTTGGAGGGGAAGAAGGCTGGAGATGTTTTGCATTCCTTTGCTGGGTTAGCAAGGGGAGGGGGGATTCTTTTCTTTAACTTTCCATTTCTTGGCTAGCCTCTGTCCCCTTTTGCGCAACTGCAAACTTTTATCAAAATATGTCAAGGTCAACTGAAGAAGCCTCATCACCACCTGTAGATGACCACGTGATCATATTCAGAAATTTTAATTGGAAGAATCATTTGAACTTTGGGAGGTGGGAGTAATTCTATTCCTTGGTATGTGTGTTCTACCCGCCAATTTCTCAGTTTCGGAATTGGATCTGTAGTTTCCACTTTATTTTCCATAAAAGGATAACTTTGCTCTACACCATGGAGTCTGAGTATTTCTTTCTTGGGATCTAAAGGGAGCACAGACTGACATTATTCCAAAACACCCACATCAACCCACCTGGAGAAAATTGCAACTTTTCTTCTGAGGGGGTTTCATCTCATGTCGTCTCCAGCCAGCGATGAAGATGACCAGGGAGCTGCGGGGTAGGCAGTCGATGCTGCTACCAGAGATGCTGGCTGCTGACCTGCTGGCTGACCTGACTCTGGAACAAACCCCAGCTGAGTTGCCCAGATGGTCATTGGGGGTTGGTTGGAGACACCTTGAAGACCCCCCTCCTCCTCCCAGAATCACTGTAAGATGAAAAGGTGTGAGGGAATGGCTGTGGCAAGAGGGGGAGGAGATGGAATGCAGGCTGGATCAAGCTGGGAAATTCCTTATGGATGTTTCTGAGAAGCCCGGCATGGCTCCAAGGTATGAGGGGGAAGAGGGAGCAAGGTCAGCCCGGGGAAGTTGAGCTACTCCCACCCTCCTAGCCCAGCCTACGCTGGCGCAGCCACCCGCCGCTGCCCAGGGAGCCCCAGCAATAGGTGTGGTTCCTGGAAGATGCCACCCGCCCCCCTTAGATGTGAAGTTTGGAGGAAATCCCAGAGATTTGGGGTTTTTCCTGGTACAAGTTGGGAGCTATATGGCAGAATTTGAAAGGGAATTTACCTCTGAAGCAGCCAAAGTGAGATGTGTTACCAGAACCCTGGAAGGGATGGCAGCAGACTGGGTGGTGACCTTGTTCAATGATAACTCCCCCCAACTGCAGAGTCTCAATGTTTTCATGACTGCATTGAGGAGGAGGTTTGAGGACCCTCTGGCAGAGAGAAGGGCCAGGATCAAAATGAAGACTCTAGTCCAAGGGGGGAGATTGGTGGCAGACTACACCCAAGAATTCAGGCAGCTGGCATACCACATCTGAGGTTGGTTCCAGAGGGCCCTGGTAGAAGCCTACAAAGATGGCTTAAATGAAGATATATACCACACGTGCATCTCCAGAAGGGACCCACGTGATTTGCAGTCATGGTACCTGCTGGTGGAAGAGGTGGATATTGACCTAACCCGAAGCAGATGCAGAGGAGGTCCTTCCTGGAGAAAACCGTTCCCCCCACATCTCTGAGAGACCTCCACCCCCCAAAAGGGAGGGATGGTGGCAAGAGCCAAGACCATGGCCTGCTTCCGTTGTGGGAAGGAGGGCCACCAGATGGCAGATTGCCGGGTCAAGACGGACCCACCGAAAGTGCGGGGCCCAGGGACGAAGCCCGAAAACCCCTCAACCAAGCCTCGCGAGACTAGGCTGAAGACAAGAGAGGTTGTAGAGGTCACCCTTTCGGCAGGAGAGGAGCTGGGACCTCCAAACCCACTCGACTAGAGCGAGACCGACTCGGAAGATGACGTCCCGGTAAGTCCTAACCAAGGGCCCATGACCATCCCAATAAAGTTAAGGGAGTCCACCTCTGGGACCGAGGGAGAGATGTTGGCCTTATTGGACTCGGGGTGCACGAGGTGTGTAATTAACATGAAAGTAGTTAAGGGTATGGGCATCGGACTACATTTAAGAACGCCCATATCTTTCTGTCAACTGGATGGATCTGTGGCAGGAGGTTGCCCCACACGTTTTATAATGCAACCCCTAGAGATGTCATGGGAAACCACTGCGAGACCCTGTGTTTTATTGTGGCCCCTGGGATGGAACAGCCTCTAATATTGGGATTACCCTGGCTTCAGAAGTGGAATCCCCATGTGAACTGGAGAGAGGGGTGAATACGTATCCGCACCGATCGGCCACCGGAAGGGGAGGAGCAACACTATCCAGAAGGGGAGGAGAAATCCCATCTGAAGCCACATGTTCTGGCTGAGACAGCTTCCACAGGTGCCGAACGCGTGGAAGGGGAGGAGAAAATCCCGAAGGAGTACTGGGACCTAAGAGAGATGTTTTGTGAAGAGGCTTCCGACGGGCTCCCCACTCATCGGTCAACCGATTGTAGTATTGAATTTCTACCGGGGGTGACGCTCCCGAAACCGAAGCTGTATTCGATGACACCAGGGGAGCTGGAGGAACTGAGGGCATTTATCGATAAGAACTTGCAACGGGGTTTCATCACACCTGCCAGACCTCGAGTGGCGGCCCCTGTGATGTTCCGCGAGAAGAAAGATGGCTCCAAACATCTGGTGGTTGACTATAGAAACCTGAATGCAGTGTCCGTAGAGAAGGTGTACCCCCTCCCTCTGATGAAGGACATGTTAGCCCACTTGGCAAAGGGGAAGATTTTCACAAAGTTGGACTTGAGGGAGGCGTACTACCGAATCGGATTAAAGAGGGAGACGAGTGGAAGACTGCGTTCAATTGCCCGATGGGTTGTTTCCAGTTCAATGTTCTCCCTTTCAGCCTACAGGGGGCACCTGCTGCTTTCATGCAAGGGGGTTCTGGTATACCTTGATGATATTCTTATCTACACGGAGACTAGAGACGAACATGTGAAACTGGTACGCTCTGTGCTGCACAAGCTGAGGGCTGCCAAATTGTACGCCAAACTATCCAAGTGTGAGTTCCATCAAGAAAAAATCAACTACTTGGGATATTGTATCTCCCCCGAGGGCATTGAGATGGACCCAGAGAAAGTGCGAGCCCTGTTGGACTGGGCCCCACCGAGAACCCGTAAACAACTTCAAAGTTTTCTTGGATTTGCCAACTTTTATCAGCAATTCATCCCGTCTTTTGCTAAAATAGCCATGCCCATCACCAACCTCCTGAAGACAAAGGGGGAATTGAAACCAAAGCCCAGCCAACCGTTGAATTGGACCATGGAGTGCCAAGCTGCATTTGAAAAGCTTAAAAGATTTTTTGCTGCAGAACCAGCACTGAAGCACCCAGACATGGACACCCCTTTCGTGATCCAAGCTGATGCGAGTGATGTGGCAGTGGGGGTGGTCTTACTTCAATTAAATGAGAAGGGAACACTACAACCGTGCGCTTACACCTCTTGTAAATTGACTGACCCTGAAAGGAGATGGGCCATTTGGGAGAAGGAAGCGTTTGCAGTCCGTTGGGCCTTACTAGCTTGGAGGCACTTTCTGGAAGCAGCGAAACACCCATTTGAAGTATGGACTGACCATAAAAATCTGGAAGCTTTAAAAACTCCTCGGAAGCTATCCCCTAAGCAAGTTAGGTGGGCTCAGTTTTTCAAGCGATTCATTTTCTCCTTGAAATATATCCCTGGGGGGGAAATTTTATGGCAGATTCTTTGTCTAGAATGCCTCAATACAACAGTATCCATAAAGAAGTGATAAGGCCAATCGTGTCCACTACACAGCTGGCTGCCCCTGTAGTTACCCGCGCGCAAAAGAGAAACCAGGAGAGGGATCTGTCCACTGATCCGATGGAACGATTTAAGGGGGCTTTGAAAACAGATGAGTGGTTCCTGGCAAATGCGAATAACTGCAGTGTTCGAGATGGTCTAGCCTGGATAGGTGCGAAATTGTATGTGCCTCAAAGTCTGAGAAGCCAAGTGCTGCAACAAACTCATGATTCCAAAGTGGCTGGTCATTTTGGTTTTGTGAAGATCCTACATTTGGTGAAACAGCAGTTCTGGTGGCCTTCGTTGAAAAAGGACATCGAGACTTATGTGGCAAGCTGTCCGGTTTGCACTTCAGCAAAAAGACCTCCTGGTAAACCACCAGGGCTGCTGCAAAATGTGGCCAGGCCAACTGCTCCTTGGAAGGAAATTTCTGTGGACTTTATAGTAGACCTACCCAAGAGCAGTGGACACACAGTCATTTGGGTGGTGACTGACTTGTTCTCCAAACAAGCCCANTCCGATGGAACGATTTAAGGGGGCTTTGAAAACAGATGAGTGGTTCCTGGCAAATGCGAATAACTGCAGTGTTCGAGATGGTCTAGCCTGGATAGGTGCGAAATTGTATGTGCCTCAAAGTCTGAGAAGCCAAGTGCTGCAACAAACTCATGATTCCAAAGTGGCTGGTCATTTTGGTTTTGTGAAGATCCTACATTTGGTGAAACAGCAGTTCTGGTGGCCTTCGTTGAAAAAGGACATCGAGACTTATGTGGCAAGCTGTCCGGTTTGCACTTCAGCAAAAAGACCTCCTGGTAAACCACCAGGGCTGCTGCAAAATGTGGCCAGGCCAACTGCTCCTTGGAAGGAAATTTCCATGGACTTTATAGTAGACCTACCCAAGAGCAGTGGACACACAGTCATTTGGGTGGTGACTGACTTGTTCTCCAAACAAGCCCACTTCATCCCTTGCTCCAAGATTCCTTCAGTGAAGTCATTGGCCAGACTGTTCATTATTCATGTCTACAGGTTGCATGGTGTACCTGAGTGTGTAGTTTCTGATCGAGGAGTCCAATTTACCTCAAACTTTTGGAGAGAATTTTTGAAGTTAATAGGCTCCACCCAGAGCTTAAGCTCTGCCCATCATCCTCAAACTAATGGGGCTTGCGAGAGAACTAACAGGGTGCTAGAGCAATACCTCAGATGTTACATAAATTATCAGCAAGACAACTGGGTGGATCTACTGCCTTTTGCGGAGGTAGAATACAATAACTCTGTTCACAGCAGTACGGGGTTTACTCCTTTCAAAATAGCAATGGGGCAAGATTTTGAGCCCATACCTGAACTGCCCGGTGAAAACCCCAGTGTTCAGTCATTGAGCGACTGGATATCTCAACTTCAACTTAATTGGCCGGTCGCCCGTAAAGCTTTAGACAAGGCACACCAGTCTCATAAGAAATTTGCTGACAGAAAGCGAGCCATGCAGAGGTCGTATCAGGTGGGCAATAAAGTATTCCTCTCGACCAAGTATTTGCAGACTACCAGAAATCGAAGAAGTTGGGTCCTAAGTATGTGGGGTCTTTTCTCATTGTGAGGATTGTAAATCCTGTGACTGTTCAATTGACTTTACCAAAGACTCTTCGTCGTATTCATCCGGTTTTCCACGTCAGTTTGTTGAAACCCGAACATACCTGTACCTTGAGACTGACCCAGTCTGATCCCCCCGTACCATTGTTGATAGAGGGTAAACAACATTTCGAGATTAAAGAAATTTTAGACTGTAGAAAATGGAGGGGTCGTATCCAATATCTTGTAGTTTGGAAACATTTTCCTCCGTCCTATGCTGAATGGGTTAATGAGAAAGATATTAGGGCTCCTGAACTGCTCAAGAATTTTTATGCCAAATACTCTGATAAACCATAGAGATGTATATTAATGTTAACATATGATTATGCTATTTTTTCTTACAGGGACTAATGTCCTTCTTTTAGTGGGTCCAAATGTCAGCCTCAAGTTATCTTCCATAATAAGTATATTCTGTTACTGTTAATCTTCTCATCACTCCTTATCACCCATCCACTCCCACTTGTGATTGTAGGACTGTTACTTTGTTGCTTGTATCCTTACAATTTATATTGACTGTTTCCTAGTATGATTTGATTGTTGATTGTACCTTATGACTATCATTAAGTGTTGTACATTATGATTCTTGATTCTTAACGAATATACCTTTTCTTTATGTATATTGAGAGTATTTACATGTCCAATCACACTTGGCCAATAAAGTATTCTATTCTTCTGTTCAAGCTTTCTCAAAGTCAACAATATTCTTTTGATCTTGATTGATGACATCCTGCCCTTAGATGTACAAACATAGTGATTGCTACCCATTGACTTTGCTTCACCCAGTTTACTCAATTGAAAAGGGCAGCTTTTATTGAAAATTTTTGTGGGTTTAATTTAATTAAACCTGGACATGCTCAGGATTTTTAAAGCTCAGGGTTCCAAGGTCAATTTGTAAACATAACTTATCAGAAAACTGCAAGAGAAAGCTTCCAAAGGAAAGCAGAAGGATGCTGAATATTTCTGTCATCCATAGATATTTTTTGTTACACCTGTAAGAATTTCATACAAAGATCTTCTCTTTTTCTGTCAGTGCATTCTCCTTGGAATGTATTCTACAGTTCCAAAACATGGCAGTGAATCGAAGAATGGCACACTTGCATACATACAAATATGCTCCACAACATGCATACAAATATGTTTGGGAAAGCAAACAAAAAGTAAATTTATGGTGCAAACTATCTGCAGGGTCTATCAAGTAGAGGCATGGCTTTGGGATCTAAACTATGTCACTTTTTGTATGTATACAATATATGCAAAACATGCTTAAAAACGGGTAGTGCTTTGATTTTCCTCTTGTTTCCCTAAAAACACATCACTAAGAGAATCACCAACAGGAAATACAAAGTCCTAATCTCACTAAATAGGACTTAAATATATTAAGGGTGTGAATAAGGCAATATTTTCAATATTAAATAAAAACACTATTTAAACAATGTTTTACGTGCCTATCTTTCCATCCCCCGCCATCACAACTGATAAAGTTTCTTGGATGAGGAGCGAAACGTTTTCTTCTTCCTCCTCAAGGAAAAAAGGAAATAGTCCAGTTTCCTTTTGGAAAAAAAGAAAACGTATTTGAGACAACTATGAACTGAATTTTCCAGAATCTCTACAGACCTGTAAAAAGATGGGTTCATTTTGGTTGTTTCTTTTTTCAGCGTCCTCAAAATCTTGGAAGTATTTTTTATTGACCCTTTCAAATGTAGAGACAACCTTGAAGAAGGGATTGAAGAACCTTTATGTAAAGTACTGAGCATGGGTCGAAATGAATGGAGACAGCCTCTGAACGGTGAACTTCAGCTCTTTAATTACATAGTGACTTCTCAATTTAACAACAGTGAACTCTGCCTTATATAGGCACCCCTTGTAAGTTTTAGCCAATAACGAGCTAGGAACGCTAGCTCTTTCAACCAATAGGAACTCTTAGTTAAGGGCCAATTGGAATCATTAGAACTGGCCAATCCGGTCTGGCCACCCAACAGCCAATCAGAAGTGCAGGGCCAGAACCCTGCACTTCACCCCAAGCTCACACTTTATTAACTTTATTGTATACACAACACCCCTTCCCCCTGGCTTCTTAAATCTGGTATAGTTATGTAGTCCTTTAAATAGGACGGTTGTCTTTTAAGTCTTTTAGATTTCCATTGGATTGGCTGATTGCAATCCTGTTGAGGTAGTTCATTGTTTGGCAGTGGTTCCGCCCCTAGTTCAGAGTTTATTTCTTCTTCACTGCCTATATTTTCCTCGATTCCCTGAGGTGCAAGTGTTTCTTCCTCTTGCCCCGTTTCCTGCATGTCGCTCAAATCGTCGTTCCCTTCGAACGAGTTCCCTGGAACTTCCTCTTCTTCCATACTCCCCCCCCTCAGTTTGGTCATAGGGGAGCTGTTGACTGGCCGTTGCAAGTTGTGACCGCAATTGGTCGATATGCCGTTTCCACAGTTTATTATCAAGGCATTGCACTACGTAGGATTTGGGGCCGGTTACACGTACTACTGTCGCCTCTATCCATAACGGGTCGCCCGATAAGTTCCGTGCATACACGAGGTCTCCTTCCTGGAATGTGCGACAGCGGCCGCTGGATCCTATTGGTTTCTCCAGTTCATAAGCAGGGTGCAACCGGTCGAGGTGGGAGCAGAGCCTTCGTCCCATCAGTAGTTCGGCGGGAGTTCTGCCGGTGACGCTATGTGGCATGATGTGTTGCAATAAGAGAATTTGATTCACTTTATCGTCAATATTGTCATTCTACTTTTTGCAAGGTCTTTTTTACAAATTGGACCATGCGTTCTGCTCGGCCGTTGGTCGCAGGGTGTGCAGGCGAGGTGAGCGCATGGCGGATGCCACGGTCAGCGAGGTACTGCTCGAACATTAGTGCAGTAAACTGTGATCTGTTATTGGACACCAGGACGTCTGGTAATCCATGGGTTGCAAAGAGTCTGTTTAGGATCTTGATCACTGCCTCTGAGGTTGTAGTTGTCATACGATGGATTTCCAACCAATTGGAGTATGCATCGACTGTAAGTAGGAAGATGTGGCCTTTGGTTGGCCCCGCGAAGTCCAGGTGGATTCTGGACCA
>BHEV01012845.1:0-14111 GCA_004319985.1 Emydocephalus ijimae
CTATCTTATCCATTTTTAACTTAATTCTCCAACTTTTACATAAGAAAAGGAACAAACAAATTAATCCTGTTCACTAATATTTCATTTTAAACATCTTCTCAGTTCATTTCGATTTATTTCAAATATTTCTTAAACATTAACGTTTCTTTTAAGCATGACCTTTTTCATAATACTCTCTTCTCATTTAAATCACTAATAACCCTAACCATATCTTCATACTTGTTAACTTTTAATTCTTTTACCTGTCAGGTTTGCAATTCCATCGCATATTTTTTCCATAATTTCTAGATTTATTCAAGCTTTTACACACAAAATAAAACATGGATTTTCCCTCCCCTTTTACTAATTTAGGAGTGTCACCTCAGTGGTTTAAATATACCTTAATTCCCTCATCTTAATTCCCAATATACATTTATTTTAATTAGCTATAATAATAATTCCCTAAAAAGGAACTACATAACACTGTACTTTTCAGTCAGATTCCGCAATATATTTTCCCCTTTTACTTCCACAGAGCTGTATTTATAATACCAAAAGAAAAATAGCAGAAAAAAAGCAATTAATCCATTTCGCTGGTCCTAGTCACTGATATTAATCTCATTTTAAAACATCCTTGCTATTCATTTCAATTATTTCAATATATATATAATAAACATTAACCTTTCTTGTAACAATAAAAAGAACATACATTCATCTATTTAAAAAAAATCAGAGCCCTTCCCCCTCTCAATGGTCTATATTCCCCTATTGTCTAAATAACTTGTAATTGCAAATACATTCTTATTATCCCGCAGATCAATGTGGAATCCCCTTTCTTAACCATTATCCCTATCTATTTTAAATAAACCATTTTCCCATTATTTTACAATTCCCATATTTATTTATTTCCTGTTCCTGTTCCTCATTACCTCTCTTCCCTTTTATTTTCCCAAATCTTTTCTCCCTCTGATTTATATCCCTCTCCCTCTTTATATCTTCCTTCCCCCTTTTATTTTTCTGCTTTTTCTTCCTGTCTTTCCCACTTTTACAGGTATTCCCCTTTTTAGTTACTTTTTGGAATCTCCTATTTTAACCCCCCCTTCTTTTCCCTCCTCTTTGTTATATTCTTAGCATTAATTGTCTATTTAAAATGGCTTCTTCTTGAACTGACTCCTCCTTCTCTGGAGTTTCTTCTTCATGTTCTTCAATTGCCATTTCCATAGCTTTTAACACTGAGCAAAATGATTCACCTCTTGCATCTAGTAATTCTTTCATATTTTAAGCATCATTTTTAATTCCCACAGAAATATTATCGTTGCACACTCTTGTATCGTATAATTTTTAAAATCCACAAATCAGCTTTTCTTTTTCTTTTTTCTTCTTCAGGCTTTCTGAATTCTCAACTATTCCAACACTGGGTTTATACCAAAGTCACCAAATTAGTCCAACAGTTCATCTTTTCTTACTTTTTGTTTTATTCTAGTTCAGCTTTCACTTTCTGGGGTACTTGTTCCGTTGTTTCAATAGTTCCTTTTCATTGTATCAAATCAAGTTCATAGAAAAACAGAAGTTTTTTCTTTATATTTTCCAGTTTAAATTTTTGTCCACAAGATGGCACTCTCCATTATACAAAGTCCTCACCCTTTTTTTTTCCTCCCCCTGTTTTATTGTTAGGGGTTTTCCAAGCCTCAATATTCCAAAACAATCAAATCTCCAATTTGTATATTTCCACTTTCTTTTTAATACTCTTAAATCCGGCTTTGATTTATGGCTGTTGGTTGCCAATGTATTTTAATTCAATTTATTTAAGTTTCTTATTCCGGCTTCTTCCTCTCCTGGTTCAAAGCCCCATTCAGCTGTTAAAGTTATTTTCTCTTTTTTTTTTTCCTTCCCTTTTTAATTCTGCCACTTTCTTTTCTTTCTTAAAAATTCTTAAAGCATCAATCCCGGGGTACCTTTTATTTAGTTGTTGTGCCAAATTGTTCCAGTTCTTATGTTGTCTACCTCCTTTTCCACTCCTGCACAAATCTTAATCCAGCTGAGTCGTTCTCTTCAGGGTGGCCATTTTGGACCACCATTCGATCGTCTTCAGGGGGAAAAAATGCCAAGCCCGGGGGGGGGAAATGCGGTTCCCCTCAACCTGGCTGGCAGCTTCCCCTTACTCCACCGCCCCTCTGAGGCAGCTTCAGCCCCTAACCACAATGATTGGGGCTCTGATGAAAGAGCACAGACTGAAGCTGTGGATAGTCGCTATCCCTGGTCTGTCAGCGAGAAGGGCTTAACCGGAATCACTCATTGCAAAAATAATGTGCTTATTCTTGAGGGATCTTGTTGGCTAAGATTTCCAGAGCAATTAGAAATAGTAAAAGCAGTAGATAACTTTCTCTTGTGATTTTGCTAATGGAAAAATTTGCAGAATGTTCCATTGACTATAAAAAGCTCCGTTTCAAAGGGTATTACTGGGCTGTTACTGGTAATTATGTATTTCTGCAACACTGAAGAAAGCTAATAAAAGTAAAATAACCAGTCTCTGTAATAAAAAGTTGAGATTCATTTTGACAAATAATTCAGTTTGATAAATTATAATTAAAGATGCCAGCATTCAATTTATTTTTGTTAGTAGTTTATCAAGGTAAAGAAATGAATTTAGTTAATGGGGTTGTTTACATCATGTTGTAAATTACGGTATTGTCTTTTCAGGCTGTATTTGTATTTGCTCATTTTCCTTTTGGAAACTTTCTTTTTTTAATTGAACATGTTTAGCAAAATTTCATGCTTTTGTTTAAACTGTATTACAGAACGTGGTTTTGTGAATGTAGGTTTTTTTTTTTTTTAGGAAGCCAGGATACATTCGGTGAGAAGAAATTTTTCTCATCCTTCATCTATGAGTTTGAAACCTCGATATGCACGAACTCCTCATTTTCATTCTAGAAAAGATTACAGAACAGATGACAGTATGCTCAATACTTCTTCCTCTATAGACTCTGTTAAATAAAATGTTAGGTATCTACCAAATACGTTAACTCTTGAAGGTATGTAATTTTATAGCATCTTATATTTGCTGAATACAAAATTCTTCTCTTGTGTAAGGGTATTAAAAAAACTTGCTCTTATGAATATAAAGTTAGTAAACATAAACTGCAGGATAAAAATCATGGTTACTGTTATCAATTGGTATACTGCTATGGTGACACAGACCAATAATTTGTAATATGCATACTGTGCATATATTGCCTGTTTTAAACAATACATTTTAAAACCAGCATCTATAGTGTAAGGCAAGCCTAGCATTTATCTTCATCTGATAAATTACAAAGGTAATGTAATAAAACAACAGAAAACATTTTTGTTAGAGTGAAATCTAGTGAATATCAAATTCACATGTTATTCAATTTTTCCATTTCAATTCAATTCATTTTATTTATTTTTTAGTCTTGTTTACATCTTGAAGTTAATTTCAGTAAGTTGGAAGATAATTTAAGATTTTTAAAGTCCTTTTTTTAGAAACTATAGGACTGCCAGCTTATATATACATAACATTCTGATTTTTATGGCTGATATTTTTTTTAAAATTCTAAACATTATACATATATGTATTTTGTTTAATGTTGAAATTACAACAAGCATAAATAATACTGCATACACTTGGATATAGCTTTTCCCCTGTTTAAGTGCAGAATCAAATGAGATCTCTGCCTATATCATGTCTAGTGTATTCCTCTACACTATATTATGCAACACTACACAGATCAGAAAAGTTTGCTTATTCCTTTTCCTAGTAAATTTTTATTACAATCTCTCGAACTTAATATAGCAGAAAAAATAAACATGAAACTCTTAATTACTATGGAAGCCCATTCTTGTAATTAACAGTCAAATATTTTTCCATTATTTTCCAATTTTAACTGAAATATTTTTTATATTTTAATTTGTTTAGTCAGCTTTAAAGCTAGTTTTGTGGTTCGAAGGTTTTATTTATTATTACTTTTTAAGGGATTGTTTTAAAGTAATGGTAGTTATGCCAGCAGTATTTAAGTAATTTATTTTGAAATTCCTTTTCTGTTTAACATTATATTGGATACCTATATGCAATATATAGCTGGAATTTTTAAATATATATTCAGACCCATAAACTTGCTTTTCTAGTAACATTAATAAACAGGTGTGCACCTTTGTGATAAAAGATCAACCAGAAAAATATTTTATACCTTTTGTATAAATGTTTATGATAACAGACCTTAGTAGTTTTATGTCAAATATAAGTAATTTGAATTGTTTAAAATACCAGACTAAAGTTTGTGTTTTGATACTTGCAGAGGTTTTAAAATATATATAAAGATGTTGACATCTCTTGAAACGGCTTTATATATATGAAAGGATTTGCTCAGCTGTAAATATTCTTGTAAACAATATAGAAATAGACATGAAAAGGCCATGTGTTCTGTTATTATGGTCTTATTACTATCATGAAACATCCAAGTAGTCAGGGTTAATTTTAAATCCTTTGCTTGGGTTCCCATTTTTTTCTTTGTAGAATATAAAAATAAAATGTTGATTTCCTGAAAATATTTCAGAATATCCAAGGAAGCACTTGGAAAACAATATACTTGAAACTCTTTATTCCAAATATTGTGTAACAGTTATTGATATGCCTATCAGGTAAGATAATACATATTTCCCATGTGAATTAATTCTACATAAAAGAACAGTGTAAAACATCAAGTTTGTTCCATATTTGGCCAAAAGTTTATTTCATGCCATTAAATATAATAACAGCAATAATTAATAAGCAGGTCCCAAATATTTAAGTGTATTATGTCCGAAAGTATTAAAACTGCCTTCTTTAATATGGTTCTATAATGGACTATTACAATTCTTGTCAGAATATGTTTTTCATAGATTTCACACATCACAGAGCTTGGAATACTACGTGAGCAAAACTATTACTGTTCTATTTCTTATTATGTTTCTCCATAAAAAGCATTAGTTCCTGAGTATGTTTAATATTCAGACATCTGTATGCTACTTGAAAGGCTAGTTTTATAATATTTTAATACACGGGACTTACATTTTTCTGTTCAAAAGTTTATTAAGAATACAAAGTAGAATCATACTAGCCATGGATTTATTTAAATAATATGTTGATATGATCAGAACTCCATATTTTGAGAAAAAGAGTGCTATAATGTTGAATAAACAGGAAATTCCTGTTACTGGAAAAATGGCCTGTTTTTAAATTTTTAAAAAAATATGAACACCAAATATTACCTTACAAAATGAGAAAAATGTTCAATTTAATAATAAATCATTTGACCTACCACTTTAATTTTTCTCTATGCTTTCAATAACTTTAAAAATCCATTTAATAAATTACTCAAAAAATACATGCTACGTAAACCTAAGTCTTAAATAACAGAACACATGGCTTTATAATATCTATATTTACCTATATCTTAGCATAGTTTTACAATGCAAGTTTATAGTAATACATGGTTCTAAGTGTTAAGTAAAATAAAATAGTCATTTCAGGGGTTTAGAATATTTTTTGTAGTGTGGCAACTTTAAAAAAAACAAGTGACAAGCTGTTTCAGTAAAATATGTATATGTCTACTGTGGAAATTTATTTTTATATATGTCAATTCTTTATTATTGTAAAAGTCTATTTTTAAACAGTATTATTATATGTAAGAAACATGAAAAAGTATCTTGTTTTGAGCTTCAAAACAAGAAGGTGCTTTTCAAAATGGTTGATACAATATTACTCTAAAAATACCTTCAATGTGGCAGTTGCAAGTGGGCTTTAGGATTGTATTTTATAACATAGGGATATTTTCCCAGACATGTATATATCATCATAAAAAAGCCTTTCATAAAGATATAAATCATAACCAATATTTTTTAAATGCTTGCCTAGCCATAGAAATAATATTATGCCTAAACTGATAAAGTGTCTTCGTTGCACTACAGTATATGCATTTGCTATAATTACTACAGCCTTAAACAAGATAATATGCAAAGAAAAATGTTTTATCACTATTGAAAGTTTTGTAAACCTATTAGCTGAACGTTTTCTGTAGCCATTAGTCAATTTCAGGCACAAAGGTAGTGTACAGAAGATTACAGTATTCTTTTTTGTCTTTCCAAATAGACAGTGCTCAGCATTACATATTAAAGCAACAAGGGGAGCTAAGCAGGTTCATTCATTAAAGACCTATTAAAGCTTTCTTTTTTTTGTATACACAGAGAGGAGTAAGCAGTTCTGTTCATAAATACTGTAAAAGGTCTTTGTACAGGCACACTAAATCTATGCTGGACTGGATTGTTTCATGAATATACTGTATAATAAATACAGACTAACAAATTGATTCCTGTACATTGCATCTTTTAATTAAAGTGGTTTTGTAATAAAGGTTTATCTCAATAAAGCATTCTTTATTTACTGTTGGTGTTTTGTTTTGTTTTTTTAAGAAAAAGCATTTGCATCAAATAAAACAAAAGCCAGCTACAGGATTTTTTTTCTTTTTTGTATGAAAAAGCAGAATCCAGCACAGCACAGAGCTGGCAACGAGAAATCCCAGAATAGTTTTATTTTTAACGTATTGAGCAAGAAAAGCAAATACAGGTAGTCTTCGACTTACAACAGTTAATTTAGTGATCGTTCGAAGTTACAACAGCACTGAAAAAACTGACATGACCATTTTTCACACATGACGTTGCCACATGCCCATGGTCATGTGATTTATTTACATTTGGATGCTTGCAAGTGACTCACTTTTATGATGCTTACAGTTATCCAGAGTGATGTGATCCTGTTTTGTGACCTTCTGACAAGCAGTAAATGGGGAAAACAGATTTACTTAACAACTGTGTTACTAATTTAAGAACTGCAGTGATTCACTTAACAAATGTGAGATAAGTTGTAAAATCAGGCAAAACTCACTTAACAAATTTCTCACACAGCAACATAAGTTTTTGGCTCAATTGTGGTTGTAAGTTGAGGACTACCTGTATAGTCATTTGTGATGACCAGGGTGAGATACAGAATAAACACAAAAAACAGATGAAGCTCCTTTTATTCCTTCACTTTGCTTCCAAGTTCCAAATATCCTTGACTGGAGACAAAAAATTCCCACACAAACAATTACAAGAAGGAGGAAATGCTGTTTAAACTAAAAATGCCTATAAATTATCCAGTATAAAAAACAACACAAACTAGGCAAGATAAGGGCTTGAAGACGTCCACAGATATCAGAACGCACACTGGGAAGGACGCCAAACTCAGAGAGGAACAATAAACGAGAGATATTTCCACGCTTTGTTTCCAGCACTGGCCCGTATGCATGTCCATCCTCTTATGCAGTTGTCAGAGCTGCAGCCCATGAAGAGGATCAAGGCCCTCTCCTCCCCCGTAGAACATGTCTCTCCCTTATTCTCTCCTCCCTGCATGCCCTAGGATGGCGAGGGGATGGGCCTGGGTCTGCCTCTGACTGCCCAGACGGCCTCTGCCCTTCCTACACTTCCACTCCCTGTTGGCTGTTCTTCCTCTCCCTCAGAGTCAGTCTCCACTAGAGGCATGACATTATTATAATAGGTGAAACTCGAAAAATTAGAATATCATGCAAAAGTTCATTTATTTCAGTATCGCAACTTAAAAGGTGAAACTGATATATGAGATAGACTCATTACATGCAAAGCAAGATAGTTCAAGCCATGATTTGTCATAATTGAGATGATTATGGCGTATAGCTCATGAAAACCCCAAATCCACAATCTCAGAAAATTAGAATATTACATGCAATCAATAAAACAAGGATTGTACATGGAACAATATCGGACCTCTGAAAAGTATAAGCATGCATATGTACTCAGTACTTGGTTGGGCCCCTTTTGCAGCAATCACTGCCTCAATGCAGCGTGGCATGGTAGCTATCAGCCTGTGGTACTGCTGAGGTGTTATAGAAGACCAGGATGCTTCAATAGCAGCCTTCAGCTCTTCTGCATTGTTCGGTCTCATATCTCTCATCTTTTTCTTGGCAATGCCCCATAGATTCTCTATGGGGTTCAAGTCAGGCGAGTTTGCTGGCCAATCAAGCACAGTAATCCCACAGTCATTGAACCAGGTTTTGGTGCTTTTGGCAGTGTGGGCAGGTGCCAAGTCCTGCTGGAAAACGAAGTCAGCATCCCCATAAAGCTCGTCTGCAGAAGGAAGCATGAAGTGCTCCAAAATCTCCTGGTAGACGGCTGCGTTGACCCTGGGCTTAATGAAGCACAGTGGACCAACACCAGCAGATGACATGGCTCCCTAAATCAACACAGACTGGAAACTTCACACTGGACTTCAAGCATCTTGCAGTGTGTGCCTCTCCATTCTTCCTCCAGACTCTGGGTCCTTGGTTTCCAAATGAGATGCAAAAGTTGCTCTCATCAGAAAAGAGGACTTTGGACCACTGAGCAACAGATCAGGTCTGTTTTTCTTTAGCCCAGGTAAGACACTTCTGACGTTCGTTGTTCAGGAGCGGCTTGACAAGAGGAATATGACATTTGAAGCCCATGTACACGATTCTGTCTGTGTGTGGTGGCTCTTGATGCACTGACTCCAGCCTCAGTCCACTCCTTGTGAAAGTCCCCAACACTTTTGAATGGACAATCCTCTCCAGGCTGCAGTCATCCCTGCTGTTTGTACACCTTTTTCTTCCACACTTTTCCCTTCCGCATAACTTTCTATTAATGTGCTTTGATACAGCACTTTGGGAACATCCAACTTCTTTTGCAATTATCTTTTGATGCTTTCCCTCCTTATGGAGGGTGTCAATGATGGTTTTTTGCACAACTGTCAGGTCAGCAGTCTTTCCCATGATTGTGATTCCTACTGAACCAGACTGAGAGACCATTTAAAGGCTCAGGAACCCTTTGCAGGTGTTATGGCTTAATTAGCTGATTAGAGTAGGACACTTTGAGCCTAGAATATTGCACCTTTTCACACTATTCTAATTTTCTGAAATTGTGGATTTGGGGTTTACATGAGCTGTAAGCCATAATCAACTCAATTATGACAAATCACAGCTTGAACTATCTTGCTTTGCATGTAATGAGTCTATCTCATATATTAGTTTCACCTTTTAAGTTGCAATACTGAAGTAAATGAACTTTTGCACAATATTCTAATTTTTTGAGTTTCAGCGGTACCTTTCCCAGATATTCTTCATTGTTGTCTCTGTAATTCACACTTCTGAATTTGTGAAGTACTTTGTGTCAAGTTCCATCCAGAACATTCTAGAGCTTTGAAATATTTGACTACATCATCCTCTCTGTTCATACCACATGATTAAGTGTAGCGTATGTCAAACCCCTTCAGTCTGTTTTCAACTACAGCAGCATTAATACTTATCTTAGCTCTGATTTCCTTTAAATACTGCCTTAATTTTTTTAAATTTCATGTTTTTTAAAACTTGTCTTAGCTTGACATCAGACAAATGAAAACATTGAAATTGTATTGTTTGAGAATTGTTACTCAAGAAGCCATTGTCTTTCCTCATAATCTATCCAGCCTTCAACCGTTTTGCCTTAAAGGTTAGGGTTCGGGTAAGGGTTCAGATCAATATCTGCAGAGATCTCTTGATTTTGTCCATTTAACAGAGATCACTCCATTCGTTGCTTAATGAACTACAGGCCTATCACCACAAAGCTGATGTCAGTTCTTTGAGGTAAGCAAGATTAGGAAACAGGCAGGACAGAAATATTAGGAATGTATGTATTGCTGTAGAACAGAATTAACTTAAAAATCTATCAAAAGTTTTTCTAAACTTTCACCAAACAAAAGTTGGAGTTGCCTTGATTTTCTCAGGAAATTTTTGAGTCTCCCTTTAATGGTTTACTCACTGAGGTTCATTAACCTGAGGATCTGGTCCCTCATTTAGTACAAGATGTTTTATCAGTCTTCATCCCTCTCCTTTCTGTTTTATTGAAGAGATCAAGAAACTTATGGGCCAATCCAGCTACTATGCCATCATCCTCTTACCTCAGTGAAAGAAGAGCATTTCTATTAATTTGGTGCATTAACACCATTAACAATAGTCTGTGCTGACGGATGAGTGATACTCCAAAGTAGACTATCTTAGATTCTCAGGACCTTTTTCCTCCAAATTTCCAAATAAATAAAGTGAAATGCCATCATGTCTCCTGGAAAACATCCTTAGCTCTGTCTCATTTGCTAATTAGACCACAGGCAGATAGTTCAGATTTTCTTAAGAATAACTTTAAAATAGTTATTGGAATCCCTAGCTGTACCTAGGGAGATTTATGTATTTATTTATTCAATTTCTATAGCCATCCAATTCAGCCAAGTGACTGGGCAGCTATAGATATATACTGTACATTTGTCTCATTCTCCCGATAAATAGGACAATGTTAAAAAACACATCTATTCCACTGATGTTTTGAATATTTATTTTAATGACTAACTTAGTTTGGGTACTAATTTTAATATTACTAATTTTATTTGAATTTTCTGTTCTGTTTTTCTAAACTGAATTGAGTTTTGGAATAAGTAGGCATTTTGGATGTAAAATCAAAAGTAAAAAATTTAAAAATGCCAAGCAAGAGTTGGATGTTTCATCAGGCTGTTCACTCAGCTGCCATAATTAAAAAGCCTTTCGTTGCTTTGTCTCCATTTTTGGTTCCAGTCCATTGTAAGGCCAATGTAAGGTAATGTTAGGCTTGAGAACTTTCCTTTCAATGAAGATTGTTTGATTGATTGATTGATTGATTGATTGATTGATTGATTGATATCCTGTAGGAACTCTAGGCAATATTCCAATTAGTTTCTACCAATGATATTCCAATGGTGATAGGAGCTTTTTATGAAGAATGACAGGGATTCAAACCAATTGCATTTTCATAACACCTTGGTATCTACAGTTCTGTTTGGTTTACATTTGCCTCCTGAATCATTCTAATGTACTCCATGCATCAACTAAAGGTCTTCCATTTGGATCTCAGTTTTTATTAACCAACTAATAAGATGCTTCTAAAGAATTTGATACACTTCTGTGTGTTGACATCTTTCCTGATTTCATCTTGGAGCCTCTCGTTTTTTTTCTCATGTTAAAATTCCTTGACACCATTTTTATTCACTTTCATGGAAAGCAGAATTTTTAATTCAAAACTCACCTGCAGAACAGTCCTTTTTTTCACAGAGATAAAGTAGTCCACTATCTCCTTTCTTTCTAAATCAGTCTAAAAATTTTAGTTGAATCAAAATATTATGCTACCTTTATTTTTCCTCAACATTAAAGGAAACATCACTTGATATTTATCACAACCTTGTTTTCTGCTTGTGTTATATGGTGTCATTCTGCCAGGGGCAGCATTTATTTCTGGACTTTCAAGGGCCATGGAAAGGCATATTCTCATCTCTTTCTTTCTCCCTCTCCCTCTTTCTCATCTCTGTTTCTCATCTCTTTCTCTCTCTCATCTCTCCCTCTCCCTCTCTGTCCCTGGGGGGATAGAACATCTGAACTGGTGTTGGGTAGTGGGAATCTGACGAGCCAGTACTAAAGACCAGATGGCTGGCAGGGAGGTGGGGCAATCCCGCAGTCTCCCCAAAGATAACGCTTCTGGTGAGGAGGAAGAGAAGCACATTGGGAGGAGACTTGGTGGGTGACAAGAGGTGGCAAGCACTTCATGACTCCTGAAAGGGTCGAGTCTCCGTGCTCCCAACGTCTTCACATGAGGGCATTGCTGGCAGCTGCTTCCTGCTTCTCTGCAGCCATGCTAACAGCATTCAATCTGGCTGCTTCCCTTCTACTTCTCAGCCCCATACATACAGAGCAAACACTCACACATCTCACAGTGCTGGAAGGACTCGCCCATGCACCGTCTCCTTGCAGAAGATCCTCCTGGCGCCCTGTGTGCACGCTGTACCTAAGGAGGAGAAGAGTTGCCAAACTTTTCTTCCTTCCCTTCGCAGCAGAGCTTCTGGGAAGGCAGCTCCTGTTGCCTGGCTGTCCGTTTATGGTTCCCCCACCCCCACCCCGCGTTGAAATACCTTAAAGGTACAGGCTGAGGCAGCTGCCTTCACACTGGAAGGGAGAAAGAAAAGTTTGGCAACTCTTCTCCTTCTCAGGCATACACACACAGAGAGAGCATGCACACATGGTGCTGGAGGGACTCGCCCATGCACCAACTCCTTGCAGAAGATCCTTTGCATGTGCACGGCGCTGGAGGGACTCGCCCACACACAAAAGGTCTCAGCCTCATGTGTCCATATTCTGTGGGAAAGCCCGAGAAAGAGGAGAAGACTTGCCAAGTTTTTCTTCCTCCCATTCTTCTGACACACACTGGCCAGGCAGGTGATACATTGGTGCATGGTACCCATGAGTCATCCATTATGGGATAACCCAGCCAGTGAACTAAGTATGCTAGTATTCCCCATCTACAACAGGAATCAAGTATTTCGTCGATTTCGTAATGGTCGTCACAAACCGGACCTGGGGTTTTCAGTCTTTGCTCTTGTCTAGTCATATCAGCAGGTTTCAGTAGATTAATGTGAAAGACAGGATGGACTCTTTTGAAGCGAGATGGTAGTCGAAGACATACGGTAACAGGGTTTATCACCCTGATTATTGGAAACGGTCCTATATATTTTGGACCTAGTTTTTTACTAGCTAAACAGATGTATATATTTAGTTGAGAGATGCACCCAATTGCCCACTTTATACTTGATTTGTGGGGATCTTTTTTATCTGCTTGTTTTTTATATTCTATCTGTGCTTTGTTTAATGCTGCTTGTACTACTTTCCACGTGCTTCGTATATTATCTGACCATGTGTTAACGGTACCTGTCTCGTGATGTTTATGTGGCCATTCAGGTATTGGGACAAATTCGGTACCGCTAACTATGTGAAATGGGGAATATCCAGTACTGCTATGTACCGTATTGTTATAAGCTATTTCAGCATAAGGTAAAAGATCCACCCAGTTGCTTTGTTGGTATGTGATGTAACAGCTCAAGTACTGTTCAATGGCAGCATTAGCTCTATCTTGCCGCCCCATTGGTACAAGGATGATAAGCTGTACTCAGTCCTTGTGTTGAACCAATCATATGTACAAACTATCTCCAAAATTTTGCAGTAAATTGTACCCCTCTATCTGATATAATTCATCGAGGTACTCCATGTAACCTATAAATGTGTTTTATGAATAGATTGGCCAACTTTCTGGCTGAGGGTAATCCTTTACAACGAATAAAATGCGCCTGCTTCAAAAACAAACCAATTACAGTCTATATAACATTGTATCCATGATTATCTGGTAACTCAACTATAAAATCCATGCCGATGTCCTGCCATGGTTTTGTTGGTTCAGATATAGCTTGTAGTAGACCCTCCAGTTTACTGATCTTTGTTTTGTTTACCGCACAAACAGGACATGACTTTACATACTTCTCTTTATCTGACCTCATAGCTGGCCACCAAAACTGTCTTTTTGCAAAGGGTAGGGTTTTTAAAAACCCATAATGTCCTGCCTATTTAACATCATGACATTTGAACACTATTAACCTCAATGATTTAGGTACTTATATCTTGTTTTCTCACCATGCTATACTATCTTGCATTTCGATTTGGCTTTGATTATTTATCAACCACTGATCTTCCGCCAATATAGCTGGTAAATCGGTTGTCAGAATCGTAGTTCGTAATGAGTCAACATGATCTATACCTGATATAAGGGGTTGAATTGTATTATCCCATTGACTTTTATACTGGGGAAGGCGTGATAAGGCATCTGCCATAAAATTCTTCCCGGCTGGAACATATCTTAACGTGCAGTGGAATCATTTAAAAGATAACTCCCATCAAACTTGTTTCAGAGATAACCTACGTGGATTCTGAAGTGCTTCCAAATTCTTGTGATCTGTCCACACCTCAAAAGGATGTGGACCCCCTTCCAGTAGATGTCTCCATGTAAGTAATGCCCACCAAACAGCAAACACTCCTTTCTCCCAAATTGCCCAATTACACTCAGCAGAACTGTTAGGGATAACATTGTTTATAAATATGTAATCATGGTTTATAAGTTAAAGTGTCTGCAACTTTAAATATAGGAATGTAATTAAGGGAGTGGTTGTGAAA
>BHEV01012852.1:0-13296 GCA_004319985.1 Emydocephalus ijimae
TCAACCTGGAAATAAGGAGAAATTTTCTGACAGGGAGAGCAATCAACCCATGGAACAGAAGTTGCCCTCGGAAGTTGTGGGAGCTTCATCACTGGAAACTTTCAAGAAAAGACTGGACTGCCATTGGTCAGAAATGGTGCAGAGACTCCCGCTTGGGTGGCGGGTTGGACTAGATGACCTACAAGGTCCCTTCCAACTCCATTTATCTGTTATGATCAGCCCCTGCCATGGATCTGTGTGTGTGTGTGTGTGTGTGTGTGTGTAGGGGGGTTGTTTCTGGTAAGATTAAGGAAAAGAGGGGGTGGATTGGAAGAGATTTCCCCCACAAGAAGGGGGAAAGCAATGCTACTAGAGTGTGATTTATCCAGGCGAAGCAATTTCCTGTAAGTCAGAGTAAATAAAAGCTAAATGAAAATATTCCCTTAACGTCACTGGGACAGCTCCAGGGCTGGGATGCTACCGGTTTGGACCGGTTTGGCTGAACTGGATGTTAAAATTAAATCTGGTTCGCCGAACTGGTATTACAACCAACCGGCTGCCCTTACTTCAATGGTGGTTTTTTTGACTTTTCCCAATTCTCCTCTAGCCTCTACTTTTTCTCTTTGGCTCACAGCTGTCAGAGTTTTTCCTAGTCTCCGAATGGCTACAGAGCATGTGGAGAAATGAAAGCTTTCTTATTCCTTCCAGGCTCTTAGAAGTCAAGTCCTATCATCTAACGGCACATAATCTAACTTCGGATTTGCCTCTCCCTGCAAAAGACAGACTCCGTTGGTGTGTTTCAGCCACGTGCTCGGTTATAGTTCTTCATCGTTCAGTAAGCTCTGACGTCTCCACATCCCATCCTCGTCGCCGGTGTTAAGTTCTGTGCATGGGCGCAAAGGAGGAGACGAGCCGGTGAACAGTGAACTTCAAACTCTTTATTTACATGTGAAAACAGCTCAGCTCTATGGCTGCAACGGCCCCCTTTATATAGGCAAGCTCTTGAGTATTTAACCAATGAAACACAGGGAGCGCTAGCTCCGTTAACCAATGGGAGAGGCTCGTTAACAGCCATTCAGATTTCCCAGAAAGGACCAATCCGATGTCGCTATTATCGGCCAATCAGAAGTGCAGGATTAGAACCCTGCTTTTTCTTAAGGTTGTTAAAACTTTATTAAATGCCTTTATTAGTTCATAACATCTTCCTCTCTTTGTTTCCTTAATTGATCATCTGTCCTTCTGTAAACAGCTCAGATCAAAGGTGTGTGGATGGTCTTGACACGTATTTGTTGTGGTTCACCGGCAGTAGATGCGGATGGCTGAGGTCTCGGAGAGTGAGGACTCGGATGAGGGGCCCGCGTGTGATGCAGGGATGGGGCCAGGACCATCAGGGAGTGGAGTGCGGCCTTCGGAGATTGTGGAGGCTGGCAGCAGTGATGAGGAGCACCCCGAGGAGCCTGTGCCCAGTGCATGTGTGCAGGGCTGTTTGAAGGAAAGAGCAGCTGCGGCAGCACAGGCGACTCGGGAGTAAGGTGCAAAGTGATCTCCCCTCCCTTAAGGGATAAAAGCCAGCCCTCCCAAGGTGGGATTCTGTGCAGGAAGCAAAGAAGTTCTTGCACTTCAAGTCTTGTGGAAGTTCGGACTTATCCTGGTTTGCGTTTGGAGACTTTGGGTTTTGATTATTTCCTTGCAATTTAATCTAGCGTTCTTGGCAGCCTTGCACAACCTTGGCCAGGCTTGTTCTTATCTGGGACGATTAGTTTTAAATGGCGTTTTTCACTGTGAATGAACGGAATGCACAGAGAAGCATTCAAAAGGGTTTGCTTTTTATCTCGGTTTGATGTTTGTTTGCTTTGAACAAGGCTTGGGACAAAACAGTACCAGTCCTGGGAAGGAGAAAAAAAAAAGGGGGGGGGGGCGGCAGCTGGGATTTGGCATGCAGTTGGCAAGTTACAAAAAGATTGTTTGGTGGAGTTTTAATAAATTTTAATAAATTGGGATGTTGCTTTATGGACCCCCCCCCCCCGGTGTGTGTGTTTTTGTGTGTTTTTGGAGATTGGGAAAACTATGGAGGAGAATGGATGCCCCCCTCAGCAAGCAAATTGGGAAAACCCACCATAGAAGCCGGGCCAGCCGGTGGGTTGAAATACCGGTTCAGTGAACCAGATGTAACTTTTAACATCTGGTTTGCCCAAACCGGTCCGAATCAGGAGAATCCTAACCCTGGAGCTGTCCCAGTGACATTAAGGGAATATTTTCATTTAGCTTTTATTTACTCTGACTTACAGGTAATTGCCTTTGCTAGTTTCCACCAAGCAAATATAATAGTCTAGTTGTACGGCTTGAATCTGCCAGGCAATTAAAGATATTGCATAAGATCAAATTGGGAATTGAGCTGATTAAGCAAATAAGGTAACAGGCACTTAAGGGGCTTTAAGAACAGCCTTGATAATTTCCCATTAGTGCCTATTACCTTATTTGCTTAATACATTCAGTTTCCAGTTAGATCCCATGCAATACCCGGAATAACAAATTCCGGGTAATTGATATTTGATTGTGGTTTTTAGCAAAAGAAAAGGAATGCAAATAAACACCAAATTTAAAAAGCTGATTTGCTGAATGAGGAATTATCGAAGCGCCCAAAATTACTGGGATCTGTCAAGATGCTCGACTCTGCAAGTTAAAAAGCAAATGGCTTGGTTTGCACAGCATGGTAAAAACTTGGTTAACATTAACCTTGGTTGCCTCAAAGATGCTTCCCCCACCCAAGAAGCAACTGGACTTTCTGGTTATTTTTTTTGAAGACGTTTTGCTTCTCATCCGAGAAGCTTCTTCAACTCTGACAGGATAGTGGGGAATGGAAGGGTTTGTATCCCTTGCAGGCATCTGCATCTTTTTAGAGGGTTGTTGAGTTCTGGAGGTGTTTTTCAGGAGGCAACTGGACTTTCTTGTTTTTTCTTTTGAAGACGTTTCACTTCTCATCCAAGAAGTTTCTTCAGCTCTGACTGAATGGTGGGGAATGGAAGGGTTCATACTCTTTGAAGACAACTGGTCATTTGTATTAATAAGCAGAATAAGAATGAGAATGATAATAAGACTAATAAGAAGAATTAGAAGGAGAAGGAGAAGAAAAGAAAAAGGCAGAGGAGGAGGAGGAGGAGAAGAAGAAAAAGAAGAAGAGGAAGAGGAGGAGGAGATGGAGGAATAGAAGAAGCAGAAGAATAAGCAGAATAAGAATTAGAATGATAATAAGACTAAGAAGAAGAATTAGAAGAAAAAGAAGGAGGAGGAGGAGGAGGAGAAGGAGGAGGAGGAGAAGGAGAAGAAGAAAAAAGAGGAGGCGGAGCAGCCACGCCCCATCATATGGCCACGCCCACCTAGCCACACCCACAAAACCATTGTTAAAATTTTTGAATCCCACCTCTGACTTCAACTCCCAGAATCCCCCAGCCATGAAGGAGTAGAAAATGACCTGATGGTACATAATCAATCAATCAATCAATCAATCAATCAATGCCAATCCTATTGACAGGGTTACCCTGAACTAGACTGCCAAATGAACCCTTGTTTCTTCAAGCCAGCTATTACGGTTCGACCCAGGTAATTTTGACTTCACAACAGCTGAGACAACTGCTCTATAAATATGAATATTGATCCGTTGCTAAAATATACCTTCCCCATGCAAAGTCAGGCAGATGGAGGTTTTTTGGTAAATGAATCACAGAAGGCAGCTTCTGTTTTCTGAGCTGGGGAAATTAAAACAGAAGAGGAATACGCTGCGATTGGATCTCATTAATTAAAGAGCAGGAAGAAGCGATTCAGAAATAAGATGGTCACAGTGATGAGAAGCAGCAGTTTTTCATGCCTCCTGTAATGCTAATCAGGACCGTTGCCTAACCTGAGTAAATTGGGGAGGACTTAGTCCGAAGGGCTCCCTCGTCTCTCATAACTTCCAATCAAGAATGTAATAAGGAAGAATTTAAATCCGGAAATCATCGGCCATTAAGCAGCAGAGATTGGGGGTGGAGAGAGGGGGAAGAATCTCATTTGAAGGTTAGAAATTACTGGCAGTCAGAATAACCGAATAACAGAGTTGGAAGGGACCTTGGGGGTCATCCAGTCCAACCCTCTGCCCAAGCAGGAGACCCTACACCATTTCTGACCAATGACAGTCCAGTCTCTTCTTGAAAGCTTTACCATTATTTAGCTTACAACTGCAGGGATTAACTTAACCACGGTGGCAAGACAGGACGCAAAGTGGAGCAACAACGTTCACTTAAGCACTGGCTTGCTTAGCAACAGAAATTTTGGGATCAAAAGTGTCATAATTCAAGGACTATTTGTACAGGTTACATGCCTAGAGTCATAAAGTTGGCCAGATAGAGAGAGAGATAGAGAGAGATAGATAGATAGGGAGATATATATGTAGATAGATAGATAGATAGATAGATAGATAGATAGATAGATAGATATAGATATAGATATAGATATAGATATAGATATAGATATAGATATAGATATAGATATAGATATAGATATAGATATAGATATAGATATAGATATAGATATAGATATATGGCATTCAGCTTTGTTTGAGTATTTTCCCACATCATTGTAGTTGTGCTTTTAAAGTTGTAGCAACGTTTCGGCAGAATCTCATCTGCCATCATCAGGCAGATGGCAGATGAGATTCTGCCGAAACGTTGCTACAACTTTAAAAGCACAACTACAATGACGTGGGAAAATACCCAAACAAAGCTGAATGCCATACATGTAAGTACCCGCAAAAACTTTAAAAAACATATATATATATAGTGAGAGAGAGACAGAGACAGAGAGAGACAGAGAGAGTGAGACAGAGAGAGACAGAGAGACAGAGATAGAGACAGATCAATATAGAGATAGATATAGAAACAGAGAGAGAGACAGAGAGAGAGAGAGACAGAGTCAGAGACAGAGACAGAGAGAGAGACAGAGAGAGAGACAGAGAGAGACAGAGAGAGATAAATATAGAGATAGATATAGAAACAGATAGAGAGGGGGGGAGAGAGACATATAGAGAGATATAGAGATAGAGATAGCGAGATAGATCTAGAGAGATAGAGATATATAGATAGAGATATAGCGATAAAGAGAGATAAGAGATAGATATAGATAGAGAGAGAGAGATAGAGAGATAGTGATAGAGATAGAGATATATATAAAGTGATATAGAGAGATAGAGAAAGAGATAGAGAGAGATGGGAGAGAGAGAGAGACAGAGACAGAGAGAGAGAGAGAAACACGAGATAGACAAGACCAGACCAGACCAGATCTTAGAGGTCTTCTAGTCCAACCCCCTGCTTAGGCAGGAAACCATATACCCTTGATGGCAAACCTATGGCACACGTGCCAGAGGTGGCACACAGCGCCCTCTCTGTGGACATGTGAGCCGTCCCCCTAGTTTAGCTCCATCAGGCATGTGTGCACACCTCCCGATGTCCAGCTGGTCATCGAATCTCTGTTGCGCATGCGGGGAGCAGAGCACATGTGCATGTGTGGGGCATCCCCGCAGGGCTGATGCGGGCATTACATTTGGGAGGTTCAGGCACACATACGTTTTGGGCACTCCATTCAGAAAAGGTTAGCCATCGCTGCAATTTCATACACTTATCCATATACTTATTTTTAGATCAGATGTAGAAAGAAATAGATCACATGAAAGTTAGAAAGACAGACAAACATGCAGGCAGATACACAGACATAAATAGATGTAGACATAGAGCAAAGGTCTTCCAACTTGGCAAGTTTAAGACTTGTGGACTTCAACTCTCAGAATTCCTGAGCTAACATGGCTGGAGGAGGAGGAATTCTGGGAGTTGAAGTCCCCAAGTCTTCAAGCTGTCAAGTTTGAAGACCCGTGACATAGATAGATACGACATATAGAAAACAGAGTTCTTTATTGGCCAAGTGTGATTGGACACACAAGGAATTTGTCTTGGTGCATATAGATAGAGATAGATGATAGACAGACAGTCACACAGACACAGATAGATGTAGATGGATAGATGGATGTTAATGGATAGATGTAGATCAGAGATCCCCAAACTTGGCAACTTTAAGACTTGTAGACTCCCAGAATCCCCCAGCCAGCAGTGCTTACTCTCTTGTAATCCCTTCCTCTGCAATCTCTCCACTTTAGGAGGTTAAGAGAAAAAAGAAACAGACACGGCTGGCTGGGGAATTCTGGGAGTTGAAGTCCACAAGTCTTAAAGTGGCCAAGTTTGAGGACCCCCTGATGTAGATGGATAGTGGATGGATGCATGATGGATGGATGACAGATAGATAGATCCCAGCTTTGCTTGAATTATCCCCTCTGCTCATAAGCCCACCCTTCCCCTTTTAAAACAAATTACCCAAATTTTATATAATTTTCTAGGATTCCTTAGAGGAGTAGGACTAGAGACACCTTCTAAACCAGGGGTCTCCAACCCCTGCATCCTGTCAGTGTGTGAGAGAGATGAGGGCTGTTTGGAAACTGAAGCAGTATTTGTTGTGTGAGCAAGAAGGAGACAGCAAGGAGCCTGGTCATGGCTTAGCTCAACCATTCTGTACTAAAGCTGCCTGGTGCTATGAAACTGAAACTCCTCTCCTCTCATGTTTTGCATTTGGAAGAGATTTCTTTCCAGGTGGGGAGGCGGAGTAGAACTCCTTAGCATCAGAGCGTGTTAATAATAATAATAATAATAATAATAATAATAATAATAATAATAATAATAATGTAGGAAATACTCTAAATGCTCTGAGAGTCATTTTGAAAAATCTTTTCTTAGTGAGCCGCTAGAAGCCAAGAGGAACATATGTCGCCAGTTTCAAGTTTGTAGGCTTTACGGTTCTGGAGATTTTGTGATGACATGTGAGGGTATTTCGCTTTTATACAAATAGATTATAAAATACAAAATATAAAAGCAAATAAGAGGACAATGAAGAGGAAGGGGAAAGGGGAAAGAAAAGTGAAGAAGGATAGGGAAAGAGAAAGAAAAATAAACGTCCGGCTCTCTCTATTCCAGTAAAATAAAGCATTAACCTCAAATCACAGTTTTTTGCTTTTCCATAATAGTCTGAACAAGCCATTTCTATAAAGATCTATCAACCTGATCTGCAAAACCCCAAATCAATGTTTCATTCTTTTCCACTTCAAGTACGAAGTTCAGAAGCGGTTTCCACGTGGAAACAAAAGTACTTCCATTCTTTTTGTTCAAACAAAGTGGTCAATTTTGCCATTTCAGCCAACTCCTGCAACCATTCTTCCATGGTAAGAATCGAAGGCAGCCTTTGACTTATGACTACAGCTGAGCCCAAAATTTCCATGGCCAAGTGAGACAGTGGTTAAGTGAGTTTTGCCCCCATTTTAGGACATTTTCTGGACTCACGGTTGTTAAGTGAATCGCTGCAGTTCTTAAATGAGTAACCCGGTTGTCAAGTGAATCTGGCTTCTCCACCGAGTTCGTGGGTCAGGAGGTCGTAAAAAAGAGGAATTGTGTGACACCCCCTCCCAGGACGCTGCGACCGTCGCATATACGAGACAATTTGCAAGCCTCCTAATTTTGCAAGGCTCCAGTCGTAAGTCTGGGAAATGGCCACAAGTCCCTTTTTATCCGTGCCATTGTAACTTTGAACGGCCACTAAACGAACTGTTGCAAGTCGAGTGTCAGGATTCCAGAAATTGCCCTAATTAAATCATGATTCTCAAGCCAAACTTCAAAAAACTTCAAAGGATTTATTATGAGGCAACATACTGGCACTGCCCTGTATGAAGCCAACTCTGCCATACATAATTTACAGCACCCTGTGACCCTGTTACCCCACTTCCCCCTGGGTGTGTCATAAATCAGATTCTCCAACTGAGCCCCTTCACAGGCTGGGTGTCATCCATCACGTTCTCCAATTAAATAAGCTCTGGTAGTTTAGTTACAATCTTTTAAAGATAAGAGTTGGAATGTACTTTTGCTTCCAAACCGCTCCACTGCTCTTCCAGATTTCCTTCCTCCCTCTTTTTTTTTTAATCAAATTTTATTAATTTTTAAAGACATACAAAACATAGATACACAAAAATACAAAACATAAAAACATAAAAAATCTCTTTTCTGAAAGTTGCTTAGTCCCGGGTTAAAACTCTTGGTACAGACACAAATTCAAATTCATATTCATTTGACATACCATTCCATATCTTATTAACATTTTCATTTTTCTATATAACTTCTCCTTTCTTTTAAATTTTCTCAACTTTATTTTACTTATCTCCTCTCAATTCAAATCATAATATTTATTATTCTTTGTCTGTTCTATTTCCAACTATCCATTTATCTTTCTTCTTTGAAAAAAAAAAAAAAACTTCTCCTGTACACTAATTGGAGTATGACGCCTTTATCTCTTTCCCCTATATTTATAATATTTAATATAGAATACATAGCTTACATTGGGGTTCTGTCTGGTACATTCTAAAATTATGCAGTATTATCAAAACAATACAAATCAATTCATTAATATTAATATTCATTTATATCTTAAACATTTAACACATTTTTTTCAGTTAAATCACATACTTCTATGGGAGCACCTATTTTCCATAATTATCCCCCCCCACATTGCATATTATAGATCATTATTTCATTACATGTTCCCCCTTCTGCTTCTTCAAATCTCTCATTTCACAAATAGTTTCACTAGTATAACATGATCTAATCATTAATATTAACAATCATTTATACCTTAGACATTTTACCCATTTCAATTAAATATCATGCCTTTGTGGGAACACTTCTTATACCTTCCAAAATTATTCCCCCCCCCCACATCACATATCTTAAATCACTGTTTCATTAAAGTACTTCCCTTTCTTAACAAAGATTTCACTAAATTATACTAAATATTTTATCACATTTTAAAATTGCATCTTATTTCCGATCTTCTATGGTTATTTCTAGATACAGATCTAGAAATACAATCTTATGTACCTTTCTAGAATCCCTTTTTCAATAAAATTTATCCATTATCTCTAAAAAAACTTTTGTCTCTTTGCATCTTGCTCCCCACCATTAAGGCTTCTCATCCCTTCCTTTCTCCCTTGCTTCTTCTTCTCCTTGTCCTCTTTACCCCCTTGTCTCTCCACCCCCCCCCCTTTTATTCTGCTTTCCTCCTTTCTGTTGTTTTCTAGCATAGTATCCCCTTTTCACCTTCTTCTTCTCTTTTTGGATTGTTTTTCCAGGTCTTAAAGCCTTCTTCTCCTTTTTCTCTTTCTTTTTTTCTTCCCCAACCAAAGTCACTTGTTCTTCAAAGATGGCTTCTTCTTTTGTCCCAATTATCCTGTTGCTCATTCAACTTTACATTAAGTACAAACCGCCATTTCTAAAAATTGAAAAAGAGTGCCAAGGACATCTTTCCCTTCTTGCTTTTCATTTTCATATTTTTGGTAAATAAGTTTTAGTCCATCCACAAGTGATGCCATTGTGTAGAGAAAAAGTTTTTCCAAACAACCACCCAAGTGCTTTTAATCAGAAATAATTCTCAGAAGTTCCAAAGTCACCAAGCAGTCCAAACAAGCTGTTTCTTTTAAATACTTTCTCCTTTTTCACTTTCTCTTTCTGGGGTTAAAGTTTGATCACAAAGTTCTCTTTAAAATATATCTTTTGGAAGTCTTATTGATGTTTAGTAACTCTTTAAAATTAACTCTTTAGAGTTTTAGGCAATCTTCTCCTTATTTTCAAGTTGCTCCAATTTTTTTTCCCTCTCCCTTCCCACTCACAGCCAAAAAAGATTCTTTTTTTTTCCCTTTAAATATTCAGAAATCCTTATCCCTTCAACATTCAATTACCTCCAACACAGGTTTTCGGATTTCTCTTGTGATTCCATCGCTGTCACGTTAGGAAGGAGAGTGAAAAGAAAAAAAACAAACTTTCCCTTTTAGAATGTTCGCCGCTTGTAACTCTTTCTGGAAACAATGTATCCTTAGCAGCCTTACCAAGCTCCAGGGCACTCTCTCTTAGCTTTGTCCCAGTCAGAAGCAACTTTCACAGCTCTTCCCTCTTCCTCCAGCACAAATCTTACCCGGTTGCAGGCTTCTTTCTGGCGGCCATTACTGACCGCCGCTCCACCACCTTGGGAAAAAGGGGTTCTTCCCGGCTGAGGAGGGGGTCTGCGATACCCCCAAACCTCTATCCGGATCCCCTCTCTCTTCGGCTGCCTCTACAAGGCAGCCATAGCCCCCAGACCCATTTAGATCGGGGGCACCTTGGCGGCGAGCACAGCAGGAATCACCGAGAATCGCCAATTCCTGCCGCCGCTGAAGCCACGCAAAACCGGAAGTCCCCTCCCTCTTTTTTTTATGGCAACTACTAAAGCAGGCATAGGAATGTTTTTATGAGTTGACATCGAGGACTGCCTTTATCCCAATAACAGAGTTGGAAGGGGCCCCAGAGGTCTTCTAGTCCAGCCCCTTCCTCAAGCAGGTGTTGTGGTTCACCTGCAGCAGGTGCAGGTGGCTGAGGAGAGTGAGGATGCAGATGAGGGGCCAGGACCATCAGGGAGTGGACTGCTGCCTTCAGAGACTGTGGGGGCTGGCAGCAGCGATGAGGAGGTTCCTGAGGAGCCTGGGCCAAGTGCGCGTGTGTGCAGGGCTGCTCATAGGAGAGCAGTTACAGCAGCACAGGCGACTCGGGAGTAAGGCTGCTAGATAATGGCCCCTCCTTCAAGAAGATCAAAGCCAGCTGTGAATCAGACGTTCTTTGCAGGAAGCAAAAACGTTTTGAAACTCAGCCTTGTGGACATTGCAGCTTCTTAGCTGGTATTTGAAGACTCTTGTGTTGTAAAATATTTCTTATCTGTCATTCTTGGCAGACTAGCACAGTTTCGGCAAGGTTTGTGTTTATCAAAGTTAATTAGTTTGCAGCAGCCTTTTAACCGGGGATTTATAAGACTCATTAAAAGGTTTCTGTTCCCTTTGGTTCGTGTTTGTTTTATTGGAAAAGGGTTTGGGTCAGAACACAAGGAGACCCTCTACCTTTCCAGACAAGTGGCTGTCCGAAGGTCACAAAAGGGGATCACATGACCCCGTAAATATTGAGACGGTGCAACCATGATAAATGTGAGTCAGTTGCCAAGCATCTGAATGAAAAAAAATTACGTGACCGAGGGGATGTACAATGGCCGTAAGTGCAGAAAATAGCCTTGACATCAACTCATAAAATATTCCTCTGGTCTTTTTAGAGTTGCCAACAGAAAGGGAGGGGGGACAGAACAGTGCGGCAGCTTGGAAAACCGAAACTGCATTCCATAAATGTTTTCAAAGCTAGTAACTAGGTGACTGAAGTTTCTGCCGTGCGCAAAATTCTAACTGGAGAATACGATTGATGACTCTGGGCTATGGATGTGTCCCATTGGAGAATATGAATTAGGATACACCCAGGGGGTGGGGGAAAAACCAGGGTCAAGGGTGACAATGAATGATGTGTCTCAGAGTCGGCTGCACCCAGGCAATGCCGGCCTGTTAACTCCCAATAAATCCTTTTGAAGTTTTGGAAGTTTGGCTCGAGACTCAGGATTTAAATGGGGGTAACTGATATTTCTATTTACAGATTGGGCGGGAGGAGCAATTTTTACACTTCACATCCATACTACAAGGCACCACCCAGGAAATACGCTGAGGGAATCGACCCTCCAAACATGCTGGACTATAGCTCCCATCTTCTCTGATTAAATATGATGGCAGTCACGTTTTTCCAAAGGCAGAATTGAGTTAGGAGAGATGGTCTGCTATGGTGAAAAAGTTTTCTAGGGTTTACAATGGAGGACAGCCATCTAGGAGGTCCTCCAAGAGGGGAAGAGCACAGCTTTCACACACACTCCTCCAGCCTACCTCACAGGCTTGTTGTAAAGAAGGACCCCCGTTCCCTCTTTAGAGACAAGAGAATGAACTGTAGCAGCTGTAGGGGAAAGAGGCACTTTCCATTCAGAAATTCCAATTTTAAGTCATGCATTCTGGGTTGGGGAGTGTGGATTCTCAGACGCCCACAAGAGAAGAATAACAGAACAAGAGAATAATAGAATAATGGAGTTGGAAGGGACCTTGGAGGTCTTCTAGTCTAACCCCTGCTTAAGTAGGAGACCCTGTCCAATCTTTTCTTCCACAGCTTCTGGGGTGTGTCTGTGTGTCTGTGTCTGTGTGTGTGTGATGCGCTCTGAGGTTCGTTGTTTTGTTGCAGATCTTTCATTACCCAAACTAGGTCACAATCACTAGCAGTAATGGTGTTGCCTAGTTTAGGTAATAAATGCATAAAATAAACCACCAGGGTCAAGGGTGACCATGAATGATGTACCTCAGAGTTGGCTGCACCCAGGCCGTGCCGGCATGTTTCCTCCTAATAAATCTTCTTTTAAGTTTTGAAAATCCGGCTAGAGACCCATGATTTAAATGAGGGGCTAACAATCGGAGCGCTGCCACCGGAGTCCCTTTTTTCCCATGCCGTTGTTAACGTTGAACGGTCACGAAACGAACTGGTTGTAAGTCGAGAGCTTCCTGTGTTCTCGCCGAAAGCTTTCAGCGCCATTGCTGGAAGCCCCCCCCCCCCCAACCGAGACCGACCCGTTGGGATTCAGAGATATGGCTCTTCTCCTTCGTCCACGTTGCCTCCCGCAGGGGCTGCCTCGTCGTTCTCCAGGTCAGACAGGGGCAGCCCGTGGCTTGCTGGCAGGCGCTCCAACTCGGTGCTGCGCGTGGTGGTACACATGCTGCTGGGCGAACGCTTGTGGGAGCCCCACTTCCGGGGCCGCCGGTGGCACATGACCTCCTTGAACATCTCGCGGAAGCGGCTGGACATCAGGTTGTAGAGGACGGGGTTGACGGCCGAGCTTAGGTAGAAGAAGACTCCCGAGAGGACGTGGACGTACTGGAACATGCGTTGCATTGCGTCCGTCCAGTGACTGACAAAGCTCCAGACGAGCCGGTCAGTGTGGAAGGGGGCCCAGCAGATGCCAAACACGACCACTAGCATGACTGGAGGGGGGGGAGAGGAGGGAGAACAAAGACGGGGAAAGCAAAGTTAGGGACCAATTTGGCCGATTGGAAATAAGATCCTCCATTCGAGCCGATCGGTGGAGAAGAATAGAAATAGGAGCTTGGGGTGGAACTGAGGGATCCTTGGTGCTCTCTGAGCTTGGCGTGTTTTCTTGCAGATGTTTCATTGCCCAGTTAGGGAACATCATCAGGGCTAGAAGGGAAGAGGGTTTGCGAGGAGGAGGAGGAGGAGGAGGAGGAGGAGGAGGAGGAGGAGGAGGAGGAGG
>BHEV01012853.1:0-17839 GCA_004319985.1 Emydocephalus ijimae
TTCCTTTTTTATCCCACCTGGTCTTTTTACCCTCCCTTCTCCAAACCTCCGCCTTTTTAGCTTCCCCTCTCTGTTGTATTTTACTTTTCTTTTGCTTTCTAACATTGTATTGATTTTGCATCTTATTTTTCTCTTTCTTGGATTTTTTTTTAAGTCTTAAGTCCTTTTTCCTTCCTCTCTTTCTCTTTCCTTTCCTTTCTTAATCAACTTTTTGGATTCATTAAAGATGGCTTCTCCTTCTTCTTCTTCTTCCTCTGCTTCCTCCTTCAATTGTATTTGCTGGTAAGTAGCAAGCGCCATTTCTAAAAAGCAAATAGTTTCTCTCCAAGTGTCCTTGCCTTCTTTCTTTATTTTTCCATATTCCTCTCTTAGTTCATCAACAGATAAAGCCATTATAAACCTTTTCTTCTTTTCTCTTCTTCTTCTTAAGACAACCAAGATATTTCAAAGCTTAGAACAATTCCCCAAAACCCCAAAGTCATCAAACATTCCAAACAGAGCACAAGATTCTTCCCTTCGCACTTTTTCTTCCTCGGGTAATATCAATTGGAAAGGGAAGAAAAAGCCCAATCTGTATTTAAAAGTCTTATTGCAATTAACTTCCAATCTCAAAGTCTTCCAGGCATCTCCTCCAACAAAATCTTAATATAAATTTCTCCTTTGTCCTCTCCATCCCCACTTGTCACAAAGAGCTTTAAATTTTTACCTTCTATAAAAAAGCAGGCTTTTCAATGTCCATTTGTTGATTCCATAGGGAAGGAGAGTAAACTTTATCTTTCAGCACTTTCACTCGCTGCTTATAAATCTCTTCTGGAAACAAAGTATCATTCAACAATCAAGGTTTTCAGGATATTAAATGCATCTTATGCTCCTGGTTCAACCAAAAAACTTTCGCTTCAAAACTTTCTCCTTCTTCCTCCAGCACAATCTTGTCCAGCTGCCGGCTTCTTTGTGGCGGCCATTGCTGACCGCCGCTCCACCGCCTTGAGAAAAGGGGGTTATGCCGGGTAGGGAGGGGGTCTGCGAAACCCCCAAACCCCTGTCTGGATCCCCCCTATCTTCGGCTGCCTCTATGGGGCAGCCTTATCCTCCAGACCCGTCAGGATCGGAGGCACCAAGACAGCTAGCGCAGCAGGGATTGTGCAGGATTGCAAAACCCTGCCGCCGCCGAAGCCTGGCAAACCGGAAGTCCACCTTCTCTTCCCTGCTTTGTTGATGTTATATGTATTTTGCATGTGTGATTAAAATGAAAGCATCATTGCAGTTATTGATTGAAATTCAATGTAATAAATAAAAAAGGTACAAAATAAAATATTCAGGAGTTTTCATATCTAAGCAAGATTGCTTCTGCAAATATTCTGTTCATGCTGGTGATCTTCTCATGACATATTCTTTTTGCTAAACACGAAGTAAAATTTTAGCACAAAATAGGCAAATTTAGGATTTACGTAAAATTTGTTCTAAAAAGTTCTTCGGAACAAAGAGGAGGATATACGAGGATGCTTGTGTTTTAATTGTTTTTATTTTATCTATGAGTGCATATTTCTATAGGTAGTCCTTGAGTTACAATTATTTGTTCAATGACCAAAAGAATACACTTCTTTTGTATTATATAAACTGCTAGTTAAATTGATTGCAACTGAATAGAAATGAAAATAAATAAGATCCCGCATAAACCATAGGACAGATCTGAAATAAGTAATATAAATCTTCCTGACTATAGTATAAGATACGAACAATTTGGTTTTTTAAAACAAAACGTTCAAGTAAAAAAATTGGGAATGATGCACAGGAAGTTTCTAATATATACTAATCTCTTGTAGAGCAGTCTTTGTTTCAGTACTATAATTGAAAGTCATGTGCTTTATAGAAATCCAGCTTCTCTGAAACACTCAACATTCTGACAAATTTTGCAAAACAATTAGAGATATTCATATGTTCTCACTTGTTATCAATAAAGGATCTCTAACATTTCAGGCCAATAATTTTCGTAGTGGAAAACCAGCTATTTGACATTTTGATCTGTACATAAAAATTAAAATTGAGAATCACATGGCTGTCCATTGATACAGTATGCTATCACGGGTTGAACTCCATGTCATACCCATATCATTGGATAGCCATGTGATCCTTAATTTTAACTTTTATGCAACCATGTTTTTTTTCAATTGGTTGGTAAATTAATATAGCTATTATGTTTGTATCGACCTATTGTGTAGATAAGAAAGCATGTACATTAGCTCTGTAAGTAAACAAAAATAAGTTGTTGGAAAGTACTGTATATAGCTTAATGCGAGGATACTGGTAATACATTTGCTTGTTTCAATAGGAGAGAAGACCTTTCCTTGCATCAGAATGCAATGAATTGCCCAAAGCTGAGAAATGGAGACGACAGGTTTGTTTGTTTTTGAGATTATGTATCAAATTTAAATCTGTAAATGAAGTTTGATTGCATATTTCTATAGGTAGTCTTTGAGTTACAATTATTTGTTCAATGACCATTCAAAGTTATGCTGCTACTGAATTAAAAGACTTACAGTACAATTAGTCCTCAAAGTTCTGGCTGTTGTAGCATCCCTGTGGTTACATGAGCAAAGTTCAAGCATTTGTCAATTAGCTTGCACTTGTGATTGGTTGCAGCCTTCCATGCTTTTGTGATCACTGTTTGTGACTTCCGCTGCCGGTTTTCCACAAGCAAAGTCAATGGGGTAGCTGGCAGAGAAGATTGCAAGTAGCTCAGTCAAGTCTTCCCCTACACCCAGGTTTCACTTACATCACCATGCCTTCCCCCACCCCTTTGCTCGCCCTTACTCTGGGCCTTCTTTCTTCAGCCTTCCTTGCTTGCAGACACATATGCACGCATCTCTCATTCTCTTTCTCCAGCTTTCCTGAGCTCGCATGGACCTCTCACATTCTTTCTTTGGATTCCCTGTACTCACGCACACCCCATGCTGTCTTGCCCCAGCCTCCTTGAGCTTGCATGTGCCCTGCACTCTCTTCCTCTGGCCTCTGGTCCCACTTTTCCCAGCCTCTCTACCCTCACATGCACACATGTCTCCTGTGCTCTCTTTCTCCAGCCTTCCTGAGCTTACATCACACTGTAGCACTCCCTGATGCCTGTGCTGAGCTTCCTAGGCCTCCCCCATCCACTTGTAGCACCTTTGCCCTCTTTGCCTTGAGGCTCCTTCCACTTCCCACTTAACAGCCCATTTGTCTGAGTTAGGATGACAATCAGGACTCCCTAGATCAGCGGTCGCCAACTGGTGGGGTGCGAGAAAATTTTGGTGGTCCGCAGAGAAATGTCCCCCCCAAAGCAATTAATCCAGGCTGCGAGGGAACACAAGGCTACGCTGTCCACATGGCCCGTGAGAACCCTTCCTGCCCACTCCTTACCTGGCAAACTTGCCTGCTAAGTTGCTATTTTTCCTTCCCCCCCCCCCCCCAACATCAGCTGTTCTGCTGTGCTGGGAGATTTAGATTAGCTAGAAAGCAGGAAATCATTGCATTTCTTGCTTTCTACCAAGTCTTTAAATCTTCCTTAGAACTGAAGCTTCTATTATTCAGTGCAAACTCACGGCAAGCAAATTTTATGTGACAGATTCAGGTAGCCGATGGCAGATAGATCTCCGAATGATTCTGTGAGCAACTCAATCTGTCTGCCTGCTTTGTCTGATTTTGGGTAAAAGTTGCTCTTTTTTAATAAAAAATCAATATGTATATACATGATGTGTTGTGAGTTACTTTTGTGAGTTTGCTTTCTTTCTCTCTCTCTCTTCTCCCCCCCCCCCAAAAGTAAGTTATGTCACTTACTTTGATGTATGAAACTGCCATATATGCAGGGCATTATTGGAAGGTGAAAAAGATGTAAGTATTAGGTCCAAGGTCATCTATTCTGTGTACACAAATTTGTTAGAGGTCAGAATGAGAAGAGCAAGAATCATTTAGAATCAAAATAAGCTGGAAGGGACCTTGGAGGTCTTCTAGCCCAGCCCCCTGCTAAGGCAAGAGACCCTATACCATTTCAGACAAATGACTATGCAGTCCCTTCTTAAAAACCTCCAGTGATGAAGCTTCTATAACTTCTGAAGGCAAGCTATTCCACTAGTTAATTGTCCTCACTGTTAGAAAGTTTCTCCTTAATTCCAGGTTGATTCTCTCCTTAAGTAGTTTCTATCCATTGTTTCTTGTCTTGCCTTCTGGTGCTTTGGAAAATAAGTTGTGGCAGCCTCTCGAATACTGAATATTGCTAACATGTCCCCTCAGTCCTTCTTTTCTCTAGACTAGCCAAACCCAAATCCTGCAGTTGTTTTTTGCAGCTGCAGAATTTGAAGCCTTATATAATATTATATGTAGCTCTGTGTTTGCAGTGTTCCTGATTTAATGAGCTGTACTAATTGCCTTGGCCCTCAGCTCAACCATTGCAAGATTTTACAGAACAGATGCTTCAGACATGATATAAAGATAAGTGATGTCAGAAAACCATGTTATTTTATAGATAGGGAAGATGAGCAGTTTTTATGAATTCAAATGGAGCAACACAATTAAAATATAAAGATATACTTTTTGTGCAGTGAGTGCTTTAAACTAGGCAGTATAAATCAGTTGGGGAAATATTTTGAATGTTTAATATTTACAATCATCCTATTTGGGAGTTTTGCACATGGTCGCCAAAATAATTGGTCTCCCATCCATCAACCAAGCAAAACTTTAACAAAGTAGAGTATGGTGCAAATGTTAACTAGAATAGAAGGAAAACTATGTCGATGATATCTTATTATAGTGCATCTGATGAAATGAGCCACAGCTCACAAATAAAATTTTAATAACATTTGCTGCTTGGAAAAGATGTTACCAAGCTCAGATGTTAACCAAAAATCTTACATTTCTAAACACAATATGTCATAGTGTAAAACAGGCTGCTTTTTCAAAGAAAAGAACTAACCATTGTATATTGTTTCTTTTCAAAAGATTATTGGTGAAATTTCTAAGAAAGTGGCTCAAATTCAAAATGGTAAGTTCTTCATGATGGGAGTAATCTCAATATCCTTCTGTAACTGCAAAATTTAGTTTTCAATAATATTTAGTTTTCAATATTATTTAAATCTGCACCTTTTCCTAGTTGTTAATTAAGGAATATGGTGCCAAATTTATGAGGAAAATTGATGCCAGTATTCAAAAACATCTGTAAAATGCGCTCTTTGATCCTTTTCTCTCTCTATCCTCCTTGGCCTGTTACAGTTCTTGTGTTCTGCAAACCTATATAAATATTTAAGTTGTAATCGTATGAGAGGATTTGCCTTTTTTATTTAAAACATACTATTTTTAAAATAATTTGAAGGCCATTAAAGTTATCCAGAAGCGAAAAGAAGGAGAAAAGCAATATGAGAGATCTTTTATAATTCCCATGAATTTTCAGGATAGAAAAAGTATTGTTTCAATTTAGAAAGATCACATGATAAACTGTATTTTCTTTTTTAAAAATAGCTGGTTTAGGTGAATTCAGAATTCGTGATTTGAATGATGAAATTAACAAACTCCTAAGAGAGAAGGGCCATTGGGAGGTCCGTATAAAGGAGCTAGGAGGACCTGATTATGGAGTGAGTATGCAGTAATATTTGTAAGAAAATGCAAAAGTATAAGTGTATTATTCCTAAGTTGTTAATAAAATATTTGATGAAGGAAAACATCCGTCCGTATACATAAATTGCTATTCAAATATTTTAGTCTCTCTATTGAAATAATCTCTTTGAATACTTCCTGCACAATTTGGGCAGATCCTGGTCACACCAGTTGGTTAAGAATATCTGAAGTCATGTGAAATTTTGTTTACAGACATAAAAAGAAAAAAAATACTTTTAAACTTAGGGCTCATCTCCCTTAAAAAACATTTTATAGAGAATTGGCCCTAAAATGCTTGACCATGAAGGAAAAGAAGTTCCAGGAAACAGAGGTTATAAATACTTTGGAGCAGCTAAAGACCTACCCGGCGTTCGAGAGCTTTTTGAAAAAGAGCGTAAGTATTTGCATGTTGATTGGACTATTACTGTAATCAATTGCATGTAAATGTGTGTATGTGTGTGTGTGTTAGTTATTTTAAGATAAAATGATATTTTTGTTCTGTTTTTTGATCTTGTGAAACCAGTGTTGTTTTGGAGTTGGGTGCAGGCAGTCCCTGCGTTAAAGAAGTCAGACTTACAAGACAGCCCATACTTCTGAACATGCCTGTTGCTAAAAATGTCAGGCAGTGTTCTTACTCGAGCTGATGAGCCATTGAAGCTACACAATGCTTTTATTTGTTTTTGTTTTGTTTCATTTTTTTGCATTTCTGAAGTGCCTATCTCCCTCAAAGAGAAACTATACAATAAAATGTCAAAATATAAAAATATTAAGCTAGAATTAAAATTTCAAAATTAAAATTTTTAGAAGGAGGCAAGAATAATTAAGTCCTGTTAAAAGTTAATTTAAAAATTAATTTAAAAGATGAAGGGAGGATTCTCAGGGTACCAAACAGCCCTGTGGCTGTATGTTCCTTTGGGATTCCCATATTAGGCCACAGAGGTATGTTTTAACTCTTTTTTGGAAGTCCAGGAAAGAGGAGCCCTGTCTCATCTCCAAGGGGAGAGAATATTATTCCACAGGACATGAGCAATGGCAGAGAAGTTTCTTTTCCTAGACCCCACCAGTTGGAATGTGTTAACTGATGGGATCTGCAACATAACCTTCCCTGTCTTACTTGGTGGGGTGGACTGATATGCTGAGATGAAGCCTGTCCCTTTAATAGCCTGGCCTTGAGCCATGTAGGGCTTGATAGGTTAAAAACCAACATGTTAAATTGGACCCAGAAGCAAACTGGCGCCCAATGCCGTTTGTGGAACAGAAGTGTGACATGTGCCCTTCTCTGGGCATTCATTATAGCTTGTGCAGCTGCATTCGGCACCAGCTGCAGAATTCATGGTAGCCCCATGAATGACTTGAGTCTCCCCTATACAAAAAAGGATGTAACTGACACATATCACAGAGTCTGTGGATATTAGAAATGGACAGTTTTAGTGGTTCATACAAATATTACACGACTTCAGCTGTTCAACAACTCCAAAAATGAGAATGCTATTCATCATTTTTAGTAATATATTGTCTGTTCATAGGTATAAATTCCAACAAATCTGAGTTAAAAACAGAGTTGGGAATGGAATATATTCTCAACCTAAGGAATGCCTGTAATGTTATCTTTGATTCTTATTATTTCTTCTATATATAAATTACATATTAAATAATTAATTGGTACATTTCTTGATTATTTCAAAATGATCATAACCATATTTGTCCGATGGTTATGTGTGGAGATCCTCAATCATTCAGATCTCGGTTGTCCCAAAGGTGCTTTTCAAAAGGCAACTGGAATTTCTTGGTTTTTTTCCCTTGAAAACATTTCATTTCTCATCCAGTAGCTTCTTCAGTTCAGTTTTTCAGTTCTTCAATTTAACAAATATGGGGCAGTTGAATATTAACCTCACTGTGCATTTAAAAATTAGAATGTTTCTATGAAATAGCATGGATGGTGCAACATCTTAATATTTTTTTTTAGATATGTTCAGGTTATAATAAAATGGCAGAACATTTGAAATCTATGTAACAGTAGCAAACAAAGCAGCTGCAGTTTTCAAGTCATCCAAAAAGAAGAGAGTTTGATTATAGCTTGAGAAGAGACTGAAGTAAAAATAAATTCTCATAGGATGTACTCTGTTCAAGAAGTCCTTTAGCTTGATTAGGTTGATTATGAGCACTAGTAAAGGTTTAATTGAACCTGTGACCTAAAATCTGATCCTTTATGCTTCTATTTTATTTTTTGAAAATGATTTAATTTATTCTGTTAGCCCTTCCTCCTCCACGGAAAACTCGAGCTGAACTCATGAAAGCTATTGATGCAGAATACTATGGCTACAGAGATGAGGATGATGGTGTCCTGGAACCGCTGGAACAGGAACATGAAAAGAAAGGTATAGGAAATAACTGTTGGCTTTCTGAAGTGCCATTTACAGAAAATTATTTGTAATTCAAATCAATATTATTTACTTTAACAGTAGCCAGAAATGGATTTTCAGACAGTAGAGAATATTAAAAACAAGCACAAATTAGGCTGAAAAACAGCTTCTATCCCAGGGCAGTAGTTCTTTTGAATTCTAATGTATAGTGCAGTGTTGGTGCGGTGTTGCAGGTTTTTGGTTCAATGTGTCTCCATTGAAGGATGTGTGTTTGTGTTTATTTTCATGGTCATGATGTGCACTGAAGATGGTGTTTGATTTCATTGTATGAGGTGCGATGACAATAAAATAAACTAATTTTGGTAGCCCACAGTGGCTTGTATTAAATATTCTAGTTCTTGAATATGAATTTACAGCTCTATTCTATGAGATTCACTCTTCATCTTACTCCGCGGTACTCCAAGGATCTCTTCTGTTGCTTAATTACCTGCAGGACCCTAGTTATCAAGTAATGGTCAGATGGGAGTAAACATATCAAGAGCTTTGGTTGCTTTTCTGTTCCAGATTCATAACAAAGTTGCTACCATATTGTTGTATTTTCTATTGCAGGTTGCTAATAACTTTCTAAAAAAAATTATAATTGCTAGGAATTTAACCTCAAAACTCCTGCATTTAAAGTATGCACAACTATGTCCCATTCCAAAAAGTAAAGCACTATTGGAATCTGTTGAAGCTCTTGATAATTTATAAATCAGACAATTCATATATTTTGTATAATCATGTTACCCACTGTCTAGCTTGTACTCGCATCTTGAAGTAAGACTTGCATTAGCCTGAAGCCAGTGATAGCACTAATCTGCAACTTCTAGGTAACTTTAGCAAGACGTCAAAGCATAGGTGGTTCCTAACTCCCATGTATGAAGAGAATATTCCATTCCACAAATAAATGGGGCTCCCAGTGTAGTAGCAGAAAAATCCTTAGAATGTTCAGTTCAGTCTTCAGTGAGCTGAAATTCTTAATGGAGCCTTCTATTTTCAGTTTGTCACGGGAATGATTTATCTGTGAGAGCATTCTGTCAATTCCTAAACAAAAATTTATCTTGATAACCAAAAATTAGATTGAGAAGTACACTTCCAAAACATTCTGGAAATGGTTAAATCTCCAACTGCTCCTGTTGATAAGTCACCAACATTAGATGTCCTCCTAATACATTAAAAATTTATAATTAAGACACTGTAAACGCAATCAGCTTAAAGGTCACTTCAGAAACACCAGGAAGAGTTGGGTAGTAGATAGTAGTACATGAGCAGAATCTCAACGTCTCAATGGCTTATCACAAATGTGTCTGTCCAGATTTTCAAATACAATTTTTCAGTAGAGATACACAGTACATTCCTAAAGTTTGCTACTACTTCACTAAATGGATACCAAGGAAAGAAAATGTTTCTTTATTTCGTAAATATTCTTCCCAAAGATCCAACATGAAGTTGGCATCCTATCTGAAGGTCAACTCCCCCACTAATACAATCCACAGTGTAGTGGTTAAGGTGTCAGATTAGGAGTGAGAAAATTCAGCTTGTGGTCTGTGTTTAGCCATGGAATTCACTGAGTGACTTTGAGTCTGTCACTTTCTCTTAGCTCAATCTATTTCACAGAATTTTTGGTATGGGGAAAAACAATTTATGTATGCATTTATATATTTATTTCCCGCCTTCTATTAGTATTACAAAAATACTCAAGGTGGTGAACATACCCATCACACCTTCCTACTCCTATTTTCCCCACAACAACCATCTGTGAGATGGGTTGAACTGAGAGTGACTGGCCCAAGGTCATCCAACTGGCTTTCATGGCTAAGTCAGGACTTGAATTCATAGTCTTTTGCTTTCCTAGCCTGGTGCCTTACCCAGTAGACCGAACTGCAAACTCTACATTTGCATTTAGTTTTAAAGCATAACCTCCTGTACCAAACAATTTCAGTACCATGGCTGATAAGTGAGATTGGAAGCTTAACGACTGTTATTTTCCAGCCTAATGCCTATGTCGTATAGCCTTTTTCTGAGAAGCAATTGGATGTTTTTATTCCTACTATTTAAGGGAATTCAGTAAATGCTGCTACCATTTATTGGTAAGCCTGACTGAATCTATTTTCATGGTAATTAACTCCAGAACATGGATCCTATTTATCACATGGATACAGAGGAAATTAATGCATGTGTTTTAGAAATGAATGGGCCTAAATAAAACTAGATGAATGAAAATAAGGAAATAACTAAATTGCCTCTCTTAATTTTGTTAAATTTCTGTAAGTGAATGTGAGTGATCTCCCAGTAGAACTTATTTCTTGTCAACAGAGTGCCTTGCTGTGTTGCTTTTGAATTCACAATACTGTTGTGTTTCAAAGATTTACACAAATAATAAGATGAGATAGATTTAAAGAATTGTGAACTTGGAAAGGACTCCCAGGTAGTCCTTGAGCTGTGACCAGTCACTCAACGACCATTCAAAGTTTTGATGGACTTTTACTCATGAACCATCCTCAAGTTATGACTGATGCACCACCTCCACCATCACATGATTTTAGACATGTGGCAAGTGGCTCAATTTTATGACTGACTCCAACATCCTGGAGTCACATGATCACATTTGGCAAAAAACACCCTTTGGATAAGTTAGATTCAAATTTATAGCCATATGGTTCACTTAGCGATGGTGGCAGCAGGCTTAACAACAATTATAGTTTAACAATTATAAAAACAATAATAGAATAGAATCCAGTCAGTTTTGCCTGCAACAACTTACAACCAGAATTCAAGTTGCAATTGTGATTGTAAATTGAGGGCTAGCTGCATTTAATCCAGTCCCCTGCTCAATGTAGGTATCCAAGTTAAAGTATCTCCAACGAATACAGTAAATGCAGTGGCTAGACTCTACATAGACCATTTGAACACAACAAGTGAAAAAGAGCTTAATTCTCTTTTGATACTAATTTCATTTTCAATCTACTTTTCATGTTAGGAATTTTCTGCCAAAAACTATGTTCCTACATCTTATATATCCATAATTCTATATTTTGACCTTTGGATTGGTGGAGAGACATCATTTCTGGTTCCTGGATCATGCTTGTCTTTCAGTCTAGTCCTTCATAGTATGTAGCATAAAAATTCATCTTGCAATTAACAACTATTCTAAGTTCTTTTCACACTTACAGAAATACCTCTGTATGTATATGTATTCTTCAGCAAAGAAACTGGCATTTGTCTTTATTAAATTTCATCTAATTTCCTGCAGTCCATTTATTTAAACTCATCAGTACTGTTGAGATAGAAGGTCAAGGACTGAACTTGACTTGACTCACTACAGTATGATGAAGAAACATTGGGAAGCACTGAGTACAGTTTTCACTCCAGCTATGAATATTACTTCATGCCATCCAGCCCAGTATAACCATGTCATTAATTATGGTGTCAGAGGATACTTTGTTAAATGTTCTGCTGAAATCAAGAAACTATGTGGCATTTGCACAGTTTACTGAGGAAGTTACCTGATCAGAACATGAGATAAGACTAATCCAGTAAGACTTGTTTTAGACAAATCCAAGATTGCTTCTTTTCAAGATGCATACGGGTCAGTATCTTTATGATTCGTACATGAGTTTTCAGAGGTCCTTTTCAGACTGACTGATTTATAATTCTGTGGATCTCCTCCCCCCCCCCAGGCATTTCTTTCTGTTTCTTAAAAAGAGGAACGTGTTCTGTCTTCTAAACCAGACATTAGCAATCAGAAGTGTTATTTGGAGGAAACGCAGATTCAACCTGTTATTATGTTTGAGTATCACTGAATCTAGCACATTTTGCCTAGAAGAAAGAGCAAAAAGATTCTAATGGCTGTCTGCAACTCCTCAAAGCAGCAGCACCTTTTCCTAGGACCACATGGTTGCCCTCCTTCATCTGCTATATGATCTTAAGCAATGGCCTATTTGACCTGAGGAATTTAAAAATGGTGCTACATTCATCTTCCCACAATCTTTTTGTCTTCAACTTTAAATGCTTTAAGCCTGTATAGGCATTCCTTCACTAATTTTAACCAGATGCATTGTACTGTATCATCAGGTTAATTAATTTGGATTTCCAAGGAGAAGGGTATTTTAATATTCAGTGCATTTCCTCCATTTCTGCTGATTCTCTTTGGGAAAAAAAAGGTACATTATGTCCCCTTGAACTGTTACTTTATTGAGTCTTGATTATGCCTAATAAATCATATTTGGCTTCTTTTACTAAAAGTTCTTGTTTGGTATATTATTTTCTTTCAGATTTTCACTGTTTACTATTTGTTTGGGATATATATGTGTCACCCAGAATCAATGTTGAATTGAGCATCCATATAGGTATTGATTACAAATAAAATTATAAACATCTCCCCATCTTTTTTACAGCTTCCAAATGTCTGTTTCTCCAGTGACCACAGTATTGATCGTTTCCCTTTTATAAGTTCTGAGTTGCATAATTAAGTTGCTTGTATTTTATATAAAATATAAAAGTAAACAACACTGACCACTGGGTCATCTTTTAAGGCAGTCAAACTGGCGGTTCGCGGGCCATGCCTGCCCCAGCTCTGCAAAGGCAAAAAACACACGTTGCGAGACATCATGTGACATGATCCAGTTTGACACCCATGTTTAATGTTTTAATGTAAAGAGGGTGCAGTCAGACCAGAGTGAATATTAAATGTTCCTGTGATCATCTAAGTATATCATAAATAGGAAAATAAATAGAAAAATAATTATAGTGGCAAACAAACTTCAATAATAAGTCAATATTTACATATCCTAAAGGGAGTGTCCACTATAACAATGAGTAGTTGGTGTATCTTAGTAGTTTTCAGATTTCAATACAACTTTCAAATGTGGCAGTTTTGCTTTCCCAGTTATTGCAGAAGCAGTGGAAAGGTGGAAGGGAGAGAAAGAAGCATATCTTGCAAGAGGTGACAAGGAAGAGGAGGAGGAAGAAGAAAACATCTATGCAGTAAATGACAATGAGGTAGTGTATCTGTTTCCAACCTTATGCTATATGTTATAGAATTTATATAATAAACTAGTATACTCCATCATGACTGATAAAAACATAAATAATAAATATGCAGCTACAGTACATATTCACAAGTTGATAGACCTGCATTTTTCAATGCTGTCTTATACAAAAAGAATATAATTAATTCTTGATTTCTAGCCAGACTCTGGCTGAAATGCAATCAGGAGAGTAAGGAATTATTCTGTTTATTTTGAGGTGAAGTTCTAATGATGTGCTATGCAAACTTAGAATTCAACATTTTCTCAATGCTTTGCAGTCTGATGAAGAAAATGGAACGAAAACAGATGGTGAGGATAGTCAGCAGAAGTTTATTGCTCATGTCCCAGTACCATCACAACAGGAGGTAAGGACTCACACTTGAAGGAAATACAGGAAGCATAACTTGAAAGATGGGGGAGGGGAGGGAGGAAGGAAGAAAAAAAGGAAAGGAAAGGATGAAGAAGGAGGGAGGAATTAGGGAGGGAGGGAAGGAAGGAAATACAAGAAGCTTAACTTTCAAAGAAGTAGATTTGTGTACTAGTTGCAGCAAAACAATTAGTATATTTCAAAGTAAGTAGATTTCCTCAGAATACACTGCAATAGGCCATTACTGTTGATAGCTGGGTGTTCACATATGCACAGAAATAAAGGGAGGGATGGTAAAAGTGCCACTGAAAGAATTTCTATTGAGATTATCAGTCATCCAGGTCATGGTTGTCCCAAAGGTGCTTTTTCAAGAGGCAAGTGGACTTTCTGGTTTTTCTTTGAAGATGTTTTACTTCTCATCCAAGGAGCTTCTTCAGCTCTGACTGGATGGTGGGGAATGGAAGGATTTATACTCCTTGCAGACAGCTGAAGTTTGCATTCTTTTAAACGGGTTGTTAAGGTCACCTGGAGGTTTATCTTTGTCATCAGGGTCACCTGAGTGGTTTAAATTGGTGTGGAACCTTCTTGGAATGGTTGGAAGGATCATGTTGAGACTGGAGATAGATGAAATCTCTCCCCCTCTGTTGAGAAAGAGCTGTTCAATTTTGACATAAATGGCCTGAAAAAAACACCCTTGAGACACTGAAAGAATTATTTTTCCCATTAGGTATTTTAATTCATTACTAGACAACCTCTGCCCTGTTGTGTCATTGTTTGAAAGATATTTTTTTTTAAACATAGAAAACAGAATGACCACAGGAGCAAAATCAACTTCTGACTTCCTATCAGCTTCCCCATTGAGTTTCTTTTCCCTTCCTTGTCATTATATTCCTTCTTTCCTTCCCTCCCTCCCTCCCTTTCATTCCCTTCCACCTTTCCTTTGCTATGAAAAGCTGATTTGCCATTGTAAGGATAGTTATGTGTAATCTCTAGGCTCACTACTGTATTAGTGAGGAGGAAATTAGAACCTTTAAAATGTATTGATACAATGCAAACAATTAAAATGTTATGTAATTGACAAGTTATGTTTTGATTCTTTGCATTGTATGAATGATTTTTGTAAGTGTTTGCAAGGTGTTGCAGTTGAACAATTTATCCATTTTCATACCCATTTCTGAAAAATAGTGTTGTAACTTGTGCATTGTTTTTATTAAATGAGGTACCAGGTTCTATAGCCGAAGTAATTTTTGATCTAGTCAATTCTGTTATGGTCATTTTCTGAAGTTACTTTTATTGAAGAATTTTCCATTTGCAAGTTTTCAAATTGAATGTTGCTCACTGAACAGATTGAGGAAGCTCTTGTCCGAAGAAAGAAGATGGAACTTCTTCAAAAATACGCCAGTGAAGCTCTTCTGGCTCAAAGTGAAGAGGCTAAAAGACTTCTAGGATTATAGTAATTGCTCCTTCTATTTTTATAATCTATCTTGATTCAGTATCTTATTGATTCTATAGAAATAAGACTTCACAAGTTCTAGAATGAAGCAGGTTATTTTTTCCATAATTTGTTTTATTACACATTTTTCACTCTATCCTAACTTATGAAAGTTTATTCATTTTCCATTTCCATCTTCAAGCTCTAAATAGCTAGCCTGCTTTGAATTTATCTTTGTTACACCTATTTTCCTCTTTGTTAATTTTGTCTATCATGTGTAAATTTGCAATTGTCAGACATTTCTACATCTGTGGAACGTTATTTAATTTTGAGTTTTCAAGAGAACTGAAATGTTCTATATAATTAATATGGAACTATATATTATGCTATCGGAAAAAACACTCACTTGACTGGGTTTTTGAAATGCTGAATATTTTAGCAAGTAAAATTGTAAATACTTTTTTATAAAATCTCTCATTTTTTAAATAAAACTTTATCAGATTTAATTGTTCATTGCTTTTGTTAAAAATACTAAAATTTCTCAGCTATGAATATAGTAATTTATAAATGATATGAATTCTAGGAATATATGAGTATCAACAAAATGAAAAAAAAATCACACATTCTATGTAAAATTTTGTGTGTTTGTGTGCATGTGTGTGTGTACAAAAAATTAATTTTCCAGGAACAGTTTGGAGTTTTATGACTGTTTTTATCATAGGCTTTTTACAATGATATTCAAATACAGTACATAATTATACAATTAGTCCATCATACAGCAACATGAAGTTTCTATAATGTGACCCATTTTTCCACTAGCAAACTAACAAGTGTGGATGCTAATATTTAGCAATTGTAAGACAGAACAAAATATTTTTAAAGTATTAGTCAAATCAATCTTCATATACTGTATATTGTATTGTGTTGACGAGTGGAATCTTTAAATACATTTTATAAAATCATAGCATAGTATACCAGCTATATATAAACTTGGAGCAAAATTTCAATACCTGGAATAAGAAAAATAATATAGGATTATAGATTTGATGCAGATGCACCCATTACTGGCAAAGCAGACATAATTGGCAAAGCCAATTCTTTAAAGTTTAAACCCTTCCCACTATGGTAAGTGAAATTGGTACTAGAGATTTGGATACACTTGAGGGGTTGGACATTGCAAAATCACCAGAGCTTTTGAGCAAACAGTTGCATTTCTCTGAAAATGTAGTTTTGTAATATGGAGAGTGTTTCTGAACCAGAAATTTTTGGGGGTATATCTGGGGGAACAGTGATTGCCAAAATACTGTTTTGAAAATAAATGTATTCTACCCATAACCAGGATTCCTAAAAATACAACGTGCAGAACAGCCCAGTGCATGTATTTTGGAGAGAGAAAGGTTTCCTGATGATGGATTCCAGCGTGAACCCAAAAACTTGGAAGAATAAACCTTTGGTCCCAATGGCCAGCTCAGATTGGATTCTGCAATGTTGTTTTTTTCTTAAAGAAACAAAAGTCAGCCTTTGCATGTTCTTGTTATCTTCTTCAGGACAGCACTTATACCGGTTATATGGCTTTAAAGGATGTCTACATCTCACCAAGTACTTAGCTCAACTTGGCTTAGCTGGGAGACTGCCACATTCAGATTTTTCATTGAAAAAAATCCTGATCATAAAAAGGCCTTCAGAATATGTGCTAGAGCACTATACATACCCATGGGTGCAGGCAATAGTTAATAGCTTACAAAGTAGCCTCTAAATTAGAGGTCCTAGAGTGCGTAGAATATAGTATGCTTGGGTTTGAGTTACACTTACAGCATTCTAGCAAAATGAGTCCAAATCAATCATATAGTCCTTAGCAGGGACCACTGAATTGGCACAGGTGTGACTATCCTATTGCATGTAAACTTGAGTTGGGCAATCAAAGTCACCATATACAGCCCATGCAATTATAACAATGACATATATTGTCGAAGGTAGTGATTTCAAATGTAAAAGGAGCAAATGGTAAAGAGTATAAATTTAAAGAAAGAATAGGAAGTATGTTGTGTATCTCTGAAACTAAGGAAAGAGGAAAAGATGAAATTGATTAGAATACAGGGACTCTGAACTGTGCCACTGATGGATCACATACTGAATTAGGAATGATATATAAGATATTTCAGTATGCATTCATGTCATGTAGTTTCTTATGTGGTGGATATAAAAGTAGGAATTTATGAGGTGATAGGATTTTATTTTCTAGTGTGAATTGTGATAATGGAAGAACCAGGTATAAGTTTTGGGGAAAACTGCTATATTCTAAATAAATGCAATTCGGAGATGCAATTCATTATACTACTAGTTGAAATGAATGGATGGATGAAACAGGTACAAAAGAAAAGGGTTATTTGGAGACTGAAAAATAAAAGAAAATGTAGTTGATTGTGCAGAGGTATAATGAAATGAGCAGTTTGTGGTTGTTTGCTAAATACAATAACAAGTACATGATATAAGTATGTGGGTTGAATACAAAAGTGAGCTACCTCTGCACCAAAGTATGCTGAATTGTTACATGCGTAGAATGAATGAAGATTGAGTCACAAAACTCAAGAAGTTTGTGTATGAAAGTATGAAGGAAGAATGGGTAAACAGAGGAGGAAAAGACTGAGAAAGTTGCGGTTGGAAGAAGTTTATCAGAACCTCAGAAAGAAGTATAAAGTACGAAAAGTGGTGGAACTCAGAATGCACTGCAATGAGAGAATGTTATGCAGGTAAAGTAAATGGCATTTGTACAATATTTATTCATTTATTTGATTTGTCAATCGCTTACAAGATAATAGGTATAAGTATAAACATGAATACATTAAATGGACACATATAAGAAAAAAAAAGAATCAATAGGACAGGGATGGTAGGCACATTGGTGCGTTTTTGCACACTCCCTACAGACCTCTTAGGAAAGGGGTGAGGTCAATAGTAGACAGTCTAAGGTTAAAGTTTTTGGGGTTTG
>BHEV01012854.1:0-16411 GCA_004319985.1 Emydocephalus ijimae
GCAGCGACCGGAGCAACACGAGCCCGTTTGAGGGAAGTAGCGACGGGAACAACTTGCAGGAAAGCGGGCAAGAAGAGGAAGTGAGTGCACCTCAGGGAGCAGAGGACCTTGTAGAAATTGAGGGACAATTGAGCCCTGCACCTGAAACAGAATCACTGCTAGGCAACGAACTACCTCAGAAGGATGACAGTCCACCGACCCAACGGAAATCCAAAAGAATTAAGAGACAACCGTCTTATTTAAAAGATTATGTAACTATACCGGATTTAAGGAACCAGGGGGAAGGGGTGTTGTGTATACANTTTGGTTATTAGAAATAGTGTTCCTCGTTGATTATTGGTCAAATCATGCATAAGGTGCTTATATGAGACAAAGAGAACCATTATGGCTTGCTTGCACGATGTAAATAAAGAGTTGAAGTTCACTGTTCCAAGCTGTCTCCACTTATTATGACTCATGCGCAGTACTTAACAGAAAGTGAGCTGTGTATATAATTCTGCTAACCATTAGAAGAGTTATGACAATATGTAACTAATGGGAGCTTCTTAAAGATTTGTACACAAGGCTACTGTCCTTGACAGCAACCATGCAAACTATAGTCAATGAGAAAAGGAAGGTGAATTAGGTGGAAGCAGACCATCTGATTGAAATTCAGAACACTTAGATTAAATGTAGGAAGCTCACTGGAGACAAAGATAGGTCAGAACAACCTAATTTTATTTGATTTATAGCCTACCTTTTTACTCAGAGAACACTCAAGGCAATTAATGTGTTTCTGGAGAAATAGATATTACAAAGCCAGCCAGTCTAGTAAGCCTCCAGTATTGTAATTTCAGCTTAAAATTACCCTAGGAATTTCCTGTCATAATGTGGTCAATAAAACAATAAGTTGCCATCCATGCCACATTAGGTACATCTTTCAATGAAGGTGTTGGCCAAGTTTGTATTGCACTGAAAATGAACATGGCTTTGTCTTTTCCTCTCTTTTTTTCTACAGTTCCACAGACTAGATTAAGAGCTTTGGAACAAGAGAAAATGCCTTCTGGGGCTTGGATGTCACATTAAACTTCAGAAGTCTGACAATTCCCATTGCACTTTTTAATAAAGTGTGACATATAGCTTTGCAGCAATCTGTCTTTGCTCAAGAGAAGCAATAGAATGTGTTCTGTCATAAAAGCCTGAATAGGTCTTGCCAGCCTAGAAATTTTGCTTGCATTGCCTTTGCTGATATCCTGATAAACGTTGGGAATCAACTGACTGCAGGGACTTTATTTTTCTAGGAGACTACGTAGAATCATTTTGCTAAAATTAAGAGGGGAAATATTAGGAAAGAGGTATGCTGAATTGCCTAAATCAGAGGTATCAAACTCAAGGTCTGGGGGCACATCTGGCCCACAATGTGGTTCGATTTGGCCCATGGGGCCGTAAGGCCTAATCAATGCAAAGAGGAAAGATCAGGCCAGTGTGGCTTCATCTGATTTACCCAGTGTGAAGAAGAAAAGGCAGGCCAAACCTGGCTTCGGCTCAGTCTACCTAATGTGAAGAGGAAAGATAAGGCCGATGTGGCTTCAGCCTGGTCTACCCAGTACAAAGAGGAAAAATCAGGTTAGTGTGGCTTCAGCCTGGGCCAGCCTGGCTAAAGCCCAGTCTACTGAATGCAAAATGAAACATGCCAGCAGTTTGGGAAGTAGCATCAAGCTGGGCAATCCCACCCAGTTGACCACACCCACCCAGTCAGCCAGCCCCAAGAAGTCAACCACAGCCCTGGTGTGGCCCTCAATGAAATTGAGTTTGACATCATGGCCTAAAGGATGAATAGACAGGTAGTAATCAAAATGTATTTAAAGTTTGATTATCACCACCCATTGGAGCACAAAATGGGACCCTGTACCACCTGGCTTGCCTTCCAGCAAAGGAAAGAAAAAGAACTAAAACACATAAAGCCCTCAGAATGTGTGGCTATCCTAAGTGGGCCCTCATCAAATCCCAAAAAAGACCCAGCAGGAACTCCTCCAAAACAGACAAAGAAGATAACTGTTATGGATTAAACCAACGCAGCGATACAACCCTCAACAGCTTCATCTTACAACAGGCTTGTAATCCTGCAATTCCCATTGGCCCGTAAATAGTGAGTCATGATTGGTCAGGTTTGGCCAGTCTGATTGGCTGTTAATGGGAACCCCTGATTGGACGCTTGTGAAAGTGATAGACTCAGTTCATTGGTTGTTTGATGGCAGCAAGCTCTATAAAAGAGCTACTGCTGCCCAGATATTTTGCTCCGTTCTTTCTTGTTAAATAAAGAGTTGAAGTCACCATCCGATGTCTCGTCTCCGTTCTTTGCGCCCATGCCCAGGACTTAACACTGGTGACGAGAATGGGATGCGGAGACGATAGAGCTGACTAGAACACATCAGACAAAGACAGAGCACATGGCGAAAGAGCACACGCAACAGACGGCAAGATGACCAGCGGCGCCATACCACCCGCTCCATTCAACCCAGCAACCGAAGACTGGGACTCGTATATAGACCGCTTACAGATGTTTCTGGAGACCAACAATTTAAAAGATGCTACGCCTGGCAAGAAACGAGCGGTGTTCCTGACTCATTGCGGCCCCGCCGTTTTCAAAATGGCTAAAGCATTAGCAAAACTGGCGGAAGTGAAGACCATGGATTGGAACACCCTCGCTCCAATTCTCCGGGCCCATTACGCACCCGCAGTACTTACACTGATACAAAGACACGAATTTTACCAGAGGGACCAATGGAAGGACGAGAGCGTTGATAATTTTGTAGCCGACCTCCAGAACCTAGGAGGCCTTTGTGGTTTTGCAAACTTAGAGGAAGCCCTAAGAGACCGAATAGTTCTGGGATTAAATGCACCACACGTGCAGAGTAAGCTGATGGCAAAAGGCGACATCAGCCTTACAGATGTCATCGCCGATGCTACTGCCGCAGAAGCAACCAGGAAGTCAGCTGCTCAAATGCGCTGAATGAACGCACCGCTTCACCAACTCGCCGACGAGGTCCCACTCGCCACTGAGAAGCACGCTACCACTACCCACCATGAAGACCTCGAGTCATCCTCAGACAGTGATGAAGAGGAGGTTAACCGGCTCCGCTCGGAATGAGAGCAAAAGAACCAGTGACGTCCGTGCCAATGTGCTGGTTTTGGGGCAAACCACCCGTGATCGGACTGCAAATTCCTCGACGCACTCTGCCGTAACTGCGGAAAAAAAGGCCACATCGTGAAGGTCTGCAGAAGCAGAGGAGAGTCCAGTCGCAACCGTAGGGAAAACAACCTCTGTCGGGAGATAGGCAAACCTCCTGAGAACCGGGACCATCTGAACCACCAATGGAACAACCACTACGACGACAGAAGCCAAGCACCTGCCTTTTCAACGAGACGAGAAGAGGCCCATCAAACCATTATCATCGGCCAGGTTTCATCATTCGATGCAAGAAAGATACACATAAAGGTTACTATTGAGAATCGACCATGTGTGATGGAAGTCGATTCGGGATCGTCCCTATCGATGGTATCCTGGAAAACCCTCAAACAGCTGATCCATGCCATTTCCCACCAGGACCTCAGCATGCAGCGAATCATCCTGAAAGACTATCAGGGAAACAGAATTCCAGTTTTCAATTCCAGCAATGTCCAAGTATCCTTTAAGGACCGCACAGCAACGCTTCCCCTGACTGTCATCGATCGTGACCGACCCAGCTTGTTAGGGTTACAGTGGTTCGCCCCACTCGGAATTGAACTAGCCGGCATACACTATACCAGAAATGACGACTGGGAAGAGACTCTCATCCAGGAATTCCAGGATATGTTCACAGGAACATTAGGCAAGTACAAAGGGACCCCTCTATCATTTAATCTCAGCCCCGATGTAGCTCCCATTCGGCTTAAGCCCCATCGAGTACCTTTTGCCTAAAAAACCTAAGATCGACGAGCAGTTAGATAAACTGACAGCCCAGGGTGTATTGGAATGGATTGACCACGCCCGTTGGGAAACTCCAATAGTAACACCCATGAAGCCAGATGGTTCATTAAGAATTTGCGGGGACTATCAGGCCACCCTAAATCATGCTCTTCAACAGAGCGCTTATCCAGTACCGGTGGTTCAACACCTTCTTCATTCCCTGGGTGGCAGAAAAATATTTGCGAAATTGGACTTAGCTCAGGTGTACCAGCAACTCCCTGTGGATGCAGCAACTGCAGAAGCCCAGACAATAGTTACACATAGAGGCGCTTTCAAGTGGAATAGACTCCAATTCGGAGTAAGCGTTGCACCGGGCATTTTCCAAAGTTTAATGGAGAGACTATTACAAGGCATAAAAGGTGTCATGCCTTATTTTGATGACATCCTAATAGCTGCCCCCACTAAAGAGTTATTAGTACAACAACTCAGAAAAGTCCTGCAGAAATTCAAAGACGCGGGTCTTAAGGTAAAATGAGACAAGTGTCAACTTTGTACGGAGAGAATGGAGTTCCTGGGATACCTTCTCGACAGACAGGGAATCCACCCCACCTAAAAAAAACTGACCGCTATCAAAAAAGCCCCGAGACCTAGGAATAAGACAGACCTTCAAGCCTTCCTGGGACTCATTAACTTTTATAATATTTTCTTGCCCCAGAAGGCAACCGTAGCTGAACCCCTACATAGACTTCTCGATCAAAAGGCTCCTTGGGTTTGGGGATGGCGTGAAGAGAAAACGTTCAAAGAGATAAAAGACCTTTTAACCTCCGATGCCGTATTAATGCAATACAACGAGACTCTCCCTTTGACGTTACCTGTGATGCCTCACCATTTGGAGTAGGAGCCATCTTAAGCCATGTCCTACCAAATGGGAATGAGGCACCCATTGTGTTCTTTTCGAGAACTTTGTCTAAAACCGAAAGGAACTATAGTCAACTGATAAAGAGGCCCTCGCTATTGTATCCGCAATTAAACGTTTCCATGAATATGTATATGGGAGACCCTCTACCATAATTATAGACCACAAGCCGCTACTTGGAATTTTGGCGGGAAACAAACCAACTCCCCATATATTATCATCAAGAATGACACATTGGTCAGAATTTTTAGCCACCTATGATTACCGATTGCAACATCGCCCGGGGAAAACCATTCCCCACGCTGACGCTTTGAGCCGCTCTCCACTACCAGACATTATAGAGGACCCTGCTCCAACCGTAACCGTATTACAAACCGAAACCCTCAAATTGCCACCATTAACCGCTCGAGACATAGCCTTAGAGACAAAAAAGGACCCTGTTTTGGCATGAGTCCTCAGCTGGGTAGAACACGGTTGGCCGGTCAGTGCAACCGATGACACGTTCAAGCCATTTTAGAATCGTCAAACAGAACTATTCTCCCAGAAAGGTTGCATAGTATGGGGAGACAGAGTCATAGTCCTGGAGAAGTTGCAATATAGGGTATTGAAAATGCTGCACGAGGGACATCCAGGCATTGTGCGGATGAAGGCACTGGCCAGGAGTTACGCATGGTGGCCTGGTTAGATAGACAAATAGAGACTTGGGTAGCAAAATGCAGTAAATGCCAGGAGACTCGCTCCACTCCTCCAAAGACTCCCCCAACTCAGTGGGAAACGCCTCGAGGTCCTTGGTCCCATATCCACATTGATTTTGCAGGACCCACAAGAGGACACACTTTCCTCTTAATAGTGGATGCCTATTCAAACTGGCTTGAAGTCCAAAAGATGGAAAGCACCACCACAGACGCAGTCACTAAAAAACTGAATAAACTATTCGCTACCCACGGACTTCCTGATGTCCTCGTCTCAGATAATGGCCCCCAATTCATTGCCCTGCCATTCAAACAATACCTGGCAGATCGGGGCATCCGCCATGCTTTAACATCACGAGCTCACCCTGCAGCCAATGGTAGGGCTGAGCGAATGGTTCAATTTGTAAAACAGACCCTGCACAAAATGGACCACGGCGACACTGACGACAAAATAAATGAATGCTTTTTATCCAATACATAACCCCAAACTGCACCACGAACAAAACCCCAGCAGAACTCCTGATGGGCCGGAAACTTCACTCGCAACTTGATCGCCTCCACCCAAACTACATGCCAGAACAACCCCTGGGATCCAGCAGCAAGTGTCAGGCATTCCAGAAGGGGACCCTGTGTTTGCAAAAAACTTCTCGGGTGACCCATTGTGGGCCCCTGTGACAATAACACAACTTACAGGACCCCGATCCTATCTCCTACAAACGGCAGATGGTAAGATGTGGAAACACCACATAGACCAACTCTGTTCCAGATTAGCCCCAGAACCTCTAGCTGGGGGGGGAAGGAACATGGAGGAGGATGAAGAAGAAATCGAAACCCAACAGCCCAGGGGATACTCACCACCCGAGGGAGAACCGAGCCAGGGAGTGGCCTCACCACATGACAGCACCGTGACGGAGGCGGATTCAGGGACAGCGCTGACGAGGGCAACCCGGAACCACAGTCTTCACTATCCAGCCCAGCTGGCAGCCCACTGGAACCAGAGCCAGAACCAGAACCAGGACAGAACCTGGTGGAACAGCGCAGGTCAAGCAGACAGGTGAAGCGGCCTGCCTACTTGCAAGAATACATCACCCCACCCCTCAGACGGAACCAAGGGGGGAGGGGTGTTATGGATTATACCAATGCAGTGATACAACCCTCAACAGCTTCGTCTTACAACAGGCTTGTAATCCTGCAATTCTCATTGGCCCATAAATAGTGAGTCGTGATTGGTCAGGTTTGGCCAGTCTGATTGGCTGTTAATGGGAACCCCTGATTGGATGCTTGTGAAAGCGATAGACTCAGTTCATTGGTTGTTTGACAGCAGCAAGCTCTATAAAAGGAGCTACTGCTGCCCAGATATTTTGCTCCGTTCTTTCTTGTTAAATAAAGAGTTGAAGTCACCGTCCGATGTCTCATCTCCGTTCTTTGCGCCCATGCCCAGGACTTAACAATAACAATAAACAAAGCAATGTTGTAATTCTATACATTGTAGGAATATATGAAAAGCTCAGAAGAATCTTCAGCCAACATTCATGCACAGTTGAAACCCAAGAATGCACTAAGGCAGAAGCTTGTCCAGGCCAAGGATAAAACACCCAGAGCAATGTGGTATATGCAGTACAATGCAATGAGCCATGTGCAGATCTGTACTTTGGTGAAACAAAACAACCCACTTCATAAATGCATGGCACAACATCAGGAATAAAAATCAACAATCCATCTGCATTTAAAAGACAAAGGGCACTTTTTTAAAGACAGCACAGTCCACATTTTGGGTAAGGAGAACCATTAATTTGAAAGAGGCTGTCTATGTCAAAACTGAACAGCTCTCTCTCAACAGAGAGGGAGGAGTATGACGTCATCTATCTCGTCTCTAACACAGTTCCAAGAAGGTTCCACATCCATTTGTACTTCAGGTGACCCTGAAGACATAGATAAACCTCCAAGGGTCCTCAATAACTCTAAATTAGAATGCAAATGACCAGTTGTCTGCAAGGAATATAAAACCATCCGTTCCCCACCATCCAATTAAAGCTGAAGAATCTTCTTGGATGAGAATATCTTCAAAGAAAAACAAGAAAGTCTTGTTGCCTCTTGAAAAAACACCTTTGAGACAACCATGACCTGGGTGACTGAGAACATCCATTGACAACTGCCCAAGGGTGGGATTCAATCAGTGTAGATTCAGTCAGTGTAACAACTGGTTTGGTGAGTGTTTGCTTTTGCATGCAGCATTTACAACTCATTTTCTGCTGCAAGCCCTGTGTGTAAAACAGCTGATGTGCAGCAATCTGCTGTGCCATGCAAATCAGCTGAGTTGGAAAACCCAGAAATAAAGCACAGACTAGAACTGGGATGGGTGGGCAGGCCCAATAACTGATTGTTAGAGAAAACTGGTTTGCTCACAGCTGATCCAGTTTCCCTGAACCGGGTCGAACCAGTAGAATCCCACCCCTGCAATTGCCCTTGAATAGAAAATTCAGAAAGATCAGAAAGCTAACTTTGCCAGTTTACAAATATCCCTCTGTCTCTCTCTCCTTGTTTCCAAACCTCCTGCACATAAACAGAAGACTTTAAAGCATCTGAGTAAAAAGTTTGATAGCCTTTAAACAATTGCAGCTATCATAAAATAATACAGAAGCAACCTGTGCGTTTGTGTAATCGAGTTAATCATCACCTGGTGTGTTCTGTCTTCTCTGAAGCCTCAGAAAGAAAACACTTGTTTGGGAGGAGGCAGGGGAATTATGTCAGCAGCTAAGTGTTATCAAATAAAGTGCATCATCAAAAACGGTAGGGGCATTCTGTTTCACAAGTCAGGAAGAATTTTAAATATATCTGGACTGGCAGGCCTTCAAGCCGACATATGGATTGAGAGGCTTCTCCCCAGGCTGTAAAAGATTACAGAGGATGGCTTGATAGCAGGAAAGAAATGGCCCTCTAATCATACACCATCAGTACAAGTATCCTGCCTGATTGTGTAATAAAGCAGGTGTTTACTGAGTAGTTGAGGATTTCTCAGCAGCAGCCCTTCAATTCAGCAGTCCTTGTGAACCAAGTTCAAAGCCAAATGCCCAATCTAGGGCTCTTTCAAGCCAGGGTAAACAAAAAGCAATTTCCTAAAAGAGATAATGCAATATTTTGCTTGCGGTTCCCTTCCTTATCCAGCCATAATTTAGAACTGAGCAAGGGTGCCTGCTTGATGTAAGGATCTTTTGACAATTCCAACTGCACTTTTTAATGAAGTCTGGCATGTAACTTTAAAGTAATTGGTCTCTGCCTGGCAGCAGTAATATCATGGATTAGATCAATGACTTTGAGTGGATTCAGGAAGATTTCTGTTCTGACACCCATACTTCTAAAAGTACTTTTTGGGAACAATGTGGAGAAGCATTCCCAATGCAAAGAAGACATTCATAAATAAATGTATAAAGCATTATACATCTGCAGAGTTATTAATGAAAGGTCTTCCTTTGGAGAAGTTGTATCTCAAACTAATTCATAAAATGCCAACTAAAGAAAAACAAAAACAAAAGGTCTATAGACCCCAAGACTTCCAATGGGTGCTTTTACTGTATGTTAAATGCCAGTGAAAAGAGGAAGATTGCCTTCAGAATGCATATTGCAGTCTCAGTGTAAATCACACACTTGCACAACCCACCAAAGCTTGGTTACCAAGCTTTCTCTTAAGCAGAACATAATTCTAATTTGGATGTTGTCATTTTTAATGCTTTAAATAACTTGACAGCATGGGTGTATTGGTTCAAATTTCCATGGCTGTGTTACAATTATTGTTATTGTAGTCATTATTACACCACATGAAATTGATAAAAGAAAAAAAATAACAACTACTGGAGGAAAAACTCATTTCCACAAAAAAAATTAGGAAGGTATTTTTTCTAGATTACCATTTGACAGATGTCATTCTAGATCACGGGTGTCAAACTGGTGTCATCATGCCATCATCATGTGACATATCATTACATTTCCCTCCTTCACTAAACCAGGTGTGGGCATGGCCAGTGCATAACACATCTGGCCCATGGGCTGTGAGTTTGACAGCCCTGTTCTAGATTATAACCATTACCAGGTACACCAAATCAGAAACTCAGCTGCCTAGGAAGACTGGAAGCAGGGGTGGGATTCTATCAGTTCTGTCTGGTTCTATAGAACCCCTTGTTAACTTTCTAAACAGTTCGGAGAACCAGTAGTTAGAAGCAATCTCCTTTTGTTTTTTTCCACCCTTATTACAGTCTCGCCAGTATGCCTAGACTTCCTGTCTCTGGAGCTTCTGAGGCTTGGCTTTCTTAAAGGGGAATGGTTGTTTTAAAATTTTTACACTGCTGTTGGGAGAAAATACTTCCCTAGTCAATCAGCACTTTGAAGAAATAATTGAATAATGAAGCAAAGCTTTTAGTGACAGCGAACTAGTATGAGTGACATTCAGCAAGACTCCTTGGCTAGCTAGAAAGATTGACATTCAAACATGAGTTTACATACACTTTCTGAGTTTTGGTCTAAAACTGGTTTTTGGTGAAGCTTAATTCTGTGTTTATCGATGGGATAATTTTCCCTATTCAGCTTCAACAAGCAACAACTATTGATGTGATTTAATTCTTTGTGTTGTGCTTGAATTTTTTCCTGCATCATGGTTTCTTTTTCTATCTGGGGAGGGGGTCTTCATTACTTTAGTACTATCTGGCACTGTCTTTTTGGGATATACTTCCAAGAGGCATGATGCAAGCTCGAAACTGATTTTTTTTTTACTTGCCTTTCCTTAAATCTGGATGATTTCCTTAGGATATCTTGTGAGGTGAGTGAGACCAGCTGGTATCTTTAAGTGGTGCAAATGCATTTAAGGATTGCTTTTCCTGGAGAGCTTAAGTGACCTCTCTGCTAAAGGGTTTCACTTTATGAGCAAGAGTTGGCTGCTGATTGTTATCACTGCATTTTAATTATTTTAATTCTTCAAGGTGCTCTGGCACCCTGCCTGATTTGTAACTCTGGCTTGCAGGTATTTTTATTCTAATGATTAGTATTTAGGGCAGCTTTTTGCAAGCAAAGAAGCTTTTTGTATTTTTATACAGGTAATCCTTGACTTACAACAGTTCATTTAGTGACTATTTGAAGTTACAATGGCACTGAAAACAGTGACTTATGACCATTTTTCACATTTATGGCCGTTGCAGCATCCCCACTGTCATGAGAGTCCAGGTGAGAAGCGCCCCTTGACATGAGTGATGTTGAGTTGGCCATGCCCATCCAGTCACATGACCACCAAGCCACACCCACCAACTAAGCCACACCCACAGAACCAGTTGTTAAAAAAAAAACTGAATTGGAAGTATATTTTACTGAGACAGGCAGAAGCTTGCAAGTTTGATTGTGATTTAACTCGTCTCCTTTTATCCCTATGAATCAAGATGTCTGCTAGAGATGCCCTTGAAAATTATCTTGCTTTCCAGGGCTTAAATAATGTTTCAACCCTCTTTGCATCCTTGAATATTTCTGCCGAGGTTGACCTCTAATTGTCTACCTTTTGTTATTTTCAATGTATGAATAAAGGCCAAGAGTGGCTTTTCTTTCACCATGGCTTTATGAGACATGCAGTTTTCCCCCTTGACTATATAGCTTGACTAGATCCTTGCAAGACTTTTGATGAGAGAAAGCTAAAATCTTGGTCTAATAATTTCTTATATTCCCTGGAATTTACCAGAATACCAACATCATGTAATGATTGTTCAAAACACATCCAGACAAATATGTTTTCATCCCCAAGCCTATGCCAATAGAGGATTTTTTCTTTCTTCCATAAAATTTTAGATTCTCCCCAATTGGGGAAAGATATTTCATTTAATTTAGCCATTGGCTAAAACTTTCTCTTCACTTACTGAATAATAGAAGAGACAAGCATTGCTGATTGTCATGCTTGGAGGAGTCCAATGTGTCTCTTCTTTATGAAAAAATCTGCTCAAAGAGAAGCTGGGCCTTTGGAGAACATGGCCCTTGGCATATTATGTTGCAGAACAAAGCATGATAATTTAGTGACTCCTACAAAATGATCCTTTGAGATGTCAATTAAGAGAACAGTAAATAAGCCCAAGATGAGTTGGCTGTATAAATCCAATTGTATATGAAATAGTAAGAATCAAGGAAAAGTCACTTTTTGAGAACCAAAGAGTAAAAAGACATGGCAAAAAGAATTTAAAAAACCATAGAGAGGTTCTAGGATCCAGTCTGGATGAATCACTGAACCAGAGGTTTCATCTTCCAAGCTTTCATATTCATGCTAGAGCCCATCTTCAGGGACCTTCTCTCTAGCAAAGACCGGGCCATGGAATGGAAAACAAAAAACAGTCAAAAGACAAAGATTTTGTGGCAAAATAATGTTTAACAAAGAACTATTGAACTGATTTTAGTTCTTTAAAGTCAAGTTAATGGCTCAGGGAATGTTTTTATAGCCCAGTGCCCCCCCCCCCAAATAGCCCTATGTTATATATTGATGTGTTAAGTGAGAGTGGTAAGAAGTATGTGATAAAGTTCTAGCTTTTCAAAAAGAAAACAAAAGCTATGAGTCATTGAATAGCAAATATCAGCTTAGTTCACATATCACCCTGTTGTATAAAAGACTTAACCACAATTTTCAAAATATGCTGACACATAAATGATGATTCAGAGTCGTATAATTTAAGGACCATTGGGAAGGGATGTCTTCCTCATTTTTCTTTCACACAAACAATTTGAACTAAGCTTCCTCTTAATGTTTTGGAATACATGTCCCTCCATGGAATGCAGACTACATTCTATTACATTTATTCATCTATGGAAATTCTCAGTCATCCAAGTCATAGTTTTCTTAAAGGTGATCTTTTTCTCTCTTCAAAAGGCAACCGGATTGTTTCTTTTCCTTGAAAGAAAAGAAAGAAAACATCCTCATAATTCTGATGGTGGGGGGATGGAAGGATAGGTACTGAGACTGAATAGTGGGGGCATAGAAGGATAGGTTTTGATAGCATGGTATTGGTGGGGGGCAATGGTATTTCTTTGCAGTCATCTGGCCATTAACACTATCTGAGAATTGTTGATGCCACTTGGGAGTTTATATGTGCCCACAGGGCCACCTGAATCAGAGTCCAATTGGTTGTGGAATCCTCTTGGAATATGCTGCAAGGGCTATGTTGTAAATTGGAGATAAGTGGTATCTTTTTCCTCCCATTCTATTGAGGGAGAAGTGTTCAATTCTAACATAAATGGCCTCTTTTACTCCTCTTTCAAACCAATGGTTTGCTCTATGCAAAATATGGATACATTTAGTCAAAATGTAGACTTTACATTTAGTCACTTCTTGACTGGATTACTACTTTTCTTCCTGCACTGTCCTTGAAGATTATTTGAAAGACAGAACTGGTCCAGATTGCAGTAGTCAAAGTAATTATCGGGACTCTTTATGGTACCCATATAATACCTCTATACTGAAGGTTGCACTGTCTGACAGTTAGCTTTTGGATACAATTCAAGGTGCTGGGTGTCATCGTTAAATCCCTATATACTTCAAGGTTCACATGTCTGCAGGACTATCTTCTTCAGTCCCACAAGTGAGATTTAATATGGGACACTTTTTACATGTTCCTCTGATCAGAGATTGCAATCTTAAAGTATCACAAAAACATGTTTTCTCAATTGCTGCCCCTTTCTATAGAAAATTATTCCTCCAAACTTTTAAACTTTTTTTCCTGGCCTTCAAAAAGTTAGTGGAAACTTAGATATTTCATCAAACTGTAGCAGCCAGTTTATAATCCTATAATTATCCCTCCTGAGGATGAGTTGTTTTGTTATTCTGAGTTCATTTCTACGTCATACGTTATTATAATACAATTTTATTATTACAATAATCATATATTATTCTGCATTTTTTAAATATTTGGTTAATGTTTATTTTCAATGCCAGTTATTTGAGAGTTGCATGTCACTCAGTGTCAGCTGACTGGACTGGCTAATAAGGCCTAAAAATAAATAAAATAAAGCAACAGTGACATTTTAAGAAGATATGTTATTGGATTAAAACACACCAAAAAAACTCTTCTTATATTCCCTTTGGTAGATAATTTAATACTCCCCCCCCCCATTTTCTATGCAATCAAATCTATTGTAACATCTTTCAACTTTTGTTACCTTGGTAATTTAAGTGACGAGTTAAATGCTAATGCAATTGATAGGGGTGAACAACTGGTCAAAGAAAAACCTGATCTGACTGTTTAATATTTCCAAAGCTTGCAGAAATATGCAGGTCATATCTAATTTTAACAAGGAATTGTTCACTATAAGGGTTTATGTTTCCCTTGGAAGCCATTAACCCACTCTTACTAGAGTAACTAACTCATTGCTTTGGGTAGAAAAATAAAGTTGATCTTAAGGGTTGAGAAAACCAAATTCTTGATATTCTTTGATTGTTATTTTTTTCCTACCTCAGAATATAATCCAGAAAAAAACCTGTAATGCATATGTTTAAAATAGCATTATAGTAATCCTTGGTTCTGAAAGCAGCCCAACCTACCTTATGTCAGTTCAGAAGGCACTGGTTCTGAAACATGGATCTTTGAGGTAAGACTTTGTGCAATTTGCATGTTTTATATTTTGTACACATATGCGTATTAACAGAGTCAAAAGGTGGTTATACAGTGGATAAGATCTAAAGATCAGAAGAACACAAGCACAGGAATTTGTATTGTTTAAAAATGTATCCTGATGAATAAATGATTCATGAAATTGAAGCTGTAAATGGACGATGGAAGAAGAATAGACCAGAGATAGCAACACTGAACAATTATTGAAACAAAACTAAAAACATAAACACTTGTGAAATCTGCTTGAACTGGTATGATAAAGGAGGTTAGAAATGAATGAATAAAATAAAGGCAGTTTAAAAATAATCATCTTAACTAGGTGCCAATAACTAGCTGACCTTAGCTGATTTTGAAAAGCTAAAAGCAGGGTTGGAGCTGTAAGAAGAGCATTGGTCCATCTTTTTGAGTCCATTTTATTTAGCATACTTAATTAACAAAATATAGCATATCAATTGTAGCTGATGTCAAAGGAAATGTCACATTAATAGCAAAATCCAATAACTCTCTTGAAAGCTGGTTCTTCAACCAGGGCAAATATTAGCCAATCTGTCTTGAAATTCCTGAAATTAAGATCAACTAAAATGAGTAACAGAATAAAAAATCAAGTAAGAGCAGCATCTCTTTAGTCTTAGAAGGATACTGTAGAAAAAGAACTACATTAATACATTAGAGATGTTAACACCCCAGAGGGACAAAATGAACATACTGGTAGAAGGATACAAACTATTCAAAAAACCCAGACCCCATAAAAGGTGGAGTTGCACTGTATGTAAAGGACCACTATATTGCTACAGAAATGCATGAAATCAAAAATGAAAACCTCATAGAGTGCATATGAGTCAATATAAAAGAAAAAAGAATGACATGGCCATAGGTGTATATTATAGGCCACCCAATCAAGCAGAAAAAATTGATGTTCTTTTTGCCAACCAACTAACAAACATATGCAGGAAACACACAACAATAGTAATGGGGGACTTCAATTATCCTGATATCAACTGGAAAACTAATTCTTCACCAAGTGAAAAATCAGATAAGTTCCTAACCAATCTAGCTGACAATTTTGTTGTCCAAAAGGTAGAGGATGGAATTAGAGGGAGAGCCATACTGGACTTAATTCTTACAAACAGAGAAGAAGTGATAGAGAGAGTTGAAACTGCAGGAACCTTGGGTGAGAGTGACCATGTCATACTAGAATTCAACATAACACAAACACAATCAATAGAACATAATGACACCAGAGTGTTGGATTTTAAAAGAGCTATTTTAATGAACTCAGAGAGAATTTGGGAAAGATTCCATGGATGAAAATCCTAAAGGGGAAAACAGCTCAAGAATCTTGGGAAACTTTAAAAAGTATGATCATAGAAGCCCAGACCAACACAATACCACTGAGAAAGTAGAACAAGAAATCCAAGGAGAAACCAGCATGGCTGGACAAAGATATCTCTGGCAAATTGAAAGAAAACAAGGACAAGTAAAAAAAATGGAAAGAAGGACATACAACTAAGGCAGAATATCAGCAGATAGCCAGAACCTGCAAAAACAAAGTGTTAAGTCCTGAACATGGGCGCAAGGAACGGAGACGAGACATCGAACTGTGACTTCAACTCTTTATTCGTGACTTCAGAACAGAGCAAAATACTTGGGCAGCAGCAGCTCTTTTATAGAGCTGGCTGCTGTCAAAACAACCAATGATTTGAGTTTACCACTCTAACAATCAGAGAGACCCACTGTCAGACAATCAGATTGGCCAGAAACAACCAATCACGACTCGCTGTTCGCGGGCCAATGAGAAGTGCAGGATTACGAGCCTGCTGTTAAAGTAAAGCTATTAGGGTTGTTACTGATGCGTTGGCTTAGTCCATAACACCCCTCCCCCCAAGGTTCTGTCTGAGGGGTGGGGTGACGTATTCTCGTAAGTAGGCAGGTCGCTTCACCTGTCTGCTTGATCTGCGCTGTTCCACCAGTTTCTGTCCTGGCTCTGGTTCCGGTGGGCTGCTTGCTGAGCTGGGTGGCGAAAATGGTCCCGCTGTTTCGTTGAATGGCTCTGGGCTGTCCTCTCTGCTCTCACCAATGCTGTCATCTGGGTTCCCTGAATCTGTTTCTATTGCGGTACTGTCATGCGGCGAGACAACTTCCCGGCTCGTTTCTCCTTCTGGCGGTGAGTATTCCATGGTTGGTTGTGTAGACTGCTGAGTTCCGATTGTTAAGTCATCTGTTATTTCTTTTTCGGCCCCCTCGATGTCCCTTC
>BHEV01012856.1:0-12789 GCA_004319985.1 Emydocephalus ijimae
TTCCCCACACTGACGCTTTGAGCCGCTCTCCACTACCAGACATCATAGAGGACCCTGCTCCAACCTTAGCCGTATTGCAAACTGAAACCCTCAAATCGCCGCCGCTAACCGCTCGAGACATCGCCTTAGAAACAAAAAAGGACCCTGTTCTGGCACGAGTCCTCAGCTGGGTAGAACAGGGTTGGCTGATCAGCACAACCAATGACATGTTCAAGCCATTTAGAAATTGTCAAACAGAGCTATTCTCCCAGAAAGGCTGCATAGTGTGGGGAGACAGAGTCATAGTCCCGGAGAAATTGCAATATAGGGTGTTGAAAATGTTGCACGACGGACATCCAGGCATCATGCGGATGAAGGCATTGGCCAGGAGTTACACATGGTGGCCTGGCTAAGACAAACAGATAGAGACCTGGGTAGCAAAATGCAGCAAATGCCAGGAGATTTGCTCCACTCCTCCAAAAACTCCCCCAACTCAGTGGGAAACGCCTCGAGGTCCTTGGTCCCGTATCCACATCGATTTTGCGGGACCCACAAGAGGACACACTTTCCTCCTAACAGTGGATGCCTATTTAAACTGGCTCGAAGTCCACAAGATGAAAAGCACCACTACAGAGGCAGTCACTAAAAAGCTGAATAAACTATTCGCTACCCACGGATTTCCGGATGTCCTGGTCTCTAATAATGGCCCCCAATTCACGGCCCTACCATTCGAACAGTACCTGGCAGATCGGGGCACCCACCATGCCTTAACATCGCCAGCCCACCCTGCGGCCAATGGTAGGGCTGAGCGAATGGTTCAATTTGTAAAACAGACCACAAAATGGACCACAGCAACATTGACAACAAAATAAACCGGATGCTTCTCCTCCAGCACATAACCCCAAACAGTACCATGAACAAGACCCCAGCTGAACTCCTGACGGGCTGGAAACTTCGCTCGCATCTCGATCACCTCCACCCAAACTACACGCCGGAACAACCCCCGGGATCCAGTAGCAAGTGTTGGGCATTCCAGGAAGGTGACCTCGTGTTTGCGAAAAACTTCTCGGGCAACCCACTGTGGGTCCCCGCTACCATAACGCAACTTATGGGACCCTGATCCTATTGCCTACAAACTGCAGATGGTAAGATGTGGAAACGCCACATAGACCAACTCCGTTCCAGACTTGCACCTAGTCCCATCTCAGCCCCGGAACCTCTAGCTGGGGGGGAAGGAACATTGAGGAGGCCAAAGAAGAAATGATAATCGAAACCCAACAGCCTACACAACCAACCAGAGGATACTCACCATCAGGAGGAGAACCGAGCCAGGGAGTGGCCTTGCCGCGTGACACCACTGCGATGGAAACAGATCCAGGGAACCCAGAAGACAGCACTGGTGTAAGCAGGGAAAGCAGCCCAGGGCCACAATTTTCACCATCCAACCCAGCTAGCAGCCCACTGGAACCAGACCCAGGACAGAAACCGGTGGAACAGCGCAGGTCAAGCAGACAGGTGAAGCAACCTGCCTATTTACGAGAGTACGTCACCCCACCCCTCAGACGGAAGCTAGGGGGGAGGGGTGTAATGGACTAAGCCAACGCAGCGGTACAACCCTAAACAGCTTTACTTCACAGCAGGCTTGTAATCCTGCACTTCTCATTGGCCCGTGAATAGCAAGTCGTGATTGGTTGTTTTTGGCCAGTCTGATTGGCTGTTAATGGGGCCCCCTGATTGGACGCTTGTGAAAGCGGTAAGCTCGAATCATTGGTTGTTTTGACAGCAGCCAGCTCTATAAAAGAGCTGCTGCTGCCCAAGTAGTTGCTTTGTTCTTTCTGTTCAATAAAGAGTTGAAGTCACCGTTCGATGCCTCGTCTCCGTTCCTTGCGCCCATGCCCAGGAGTTAACAGTTGGATAACCATTTGTCTGAAGTGGTGTAAGGTTTCCTGCCTAGGCAGGGGGTTGGACTAGAAGGCCTCCAAGGTCCCTTCCAACTCTGTTATTCTACTCTATTCTAATATGATGTGCAAACTCAGTGAGTGATTACCTGAGGCTCTCCTCCTGTCAGAATCTTCAGGTGACCAGTCACTCTCTTGGACTTTTTACTAATTGAGTGAATATTTAACTTTGAAAATTTATCCTTCAAAGATTCATCTTCATCATTCTTCTTATATTTAAGCACTGTAATCAGACAAATCACATTAAAAATAACAATGTATGCTGATAAGGAAGCAAAGTTCTATCTACTTTTTAAAAAATACTATCACATATTAAAGAAATAAAGAAACAGAGGCTGAATGATGGAAAGGAGAGATAATTAAGCCCTGATGGCCACATAAACTTTTTAAAATTTTAATTTTACAAATTGTTGCTGTCATTTTCAATAGCAGCCTTTATTCTATTTATTGCAAAATGCAAAGATGCTTGAATTCTATAGCAATTTTTATGTGTTTGCAAAGCAAAATTCTTAGTAAGTCTATTAGGGAGAAGCTCAGATACAACAACAAAAAAATGCTTAATTTTATTTATATGCCTTAAGCGAATGCAACTAAAGCTGTAGCAACTTTTTCAGTCTTCTCATGCGTTAAGATAAATAAGATGGGAACAAAATGTGCTTTTTAGTTATGGGATTTAATGATTTTTTTTGGCCTATGAATAAGCATATATTGTTTTTATGCAGAACAATAGCCCAAGGGAATTCCCATATATATATATAATAGCCCAAGGGAATTCCCATATGGATGAGATACCCATGAACTCTAAATGCAAGGAATGCCTATCACTTTGAAGTTAATAATTGTTGAAAACTGAATTGTGAACCAGATGAATATTGCTTTGTTCCTAAAAAGAACATGCTATATGTTTGAAGCAGTGGTGGGATTCAATTTTTTTTATTACTGTTTCTGTGGGCGTGGCTAGGTGGGCATGGCTAGGTGGGCATGACCATGTGATTGGGTGGGCGTGGCTTTTTTAAACCACCCCCACCATGTTTTTGGGGCCTTCCTGTCATCAGAGAAGCCTCTAGGGGGGGTGTTTTTGCTCCAAAAAGGCTCCCCTGGGGCTCAGGAAGGAAAAAAATGGAACATGCTCCATTTTGAGGCCTTCCTAGCCTCAGGGAAGCCTCCTGGGCAAAGCAGTAAGATGCGAGGGGGAATCCCGGCATAGCTATTCATAGGAACAACTGATTATCAGGAGAGAGTGACTGGGGTGGCAGACAGGGTGAGCAAGCATTGGGCATCAGGTGAGTGGGGCAAGCGAGTGAGTGGCGACCGGGCAACCAGGTTGGGGGTGTGGCCAGCCAGAAATTACTACTGGTTCAGTGACCCATGCCAAATCCTTGCTACCGGTGTGCCTGAACCAGTGTGAACCGGCTGAATACTACCACTGGTTTGAGGATCCAGTCAAATATCATCGCCTATATTTCAACATCACAATAAGCTATTTTCTCATAATATAAATAGGCTTAGCTTTTTTTCAGGGTTATGGCACCTTACCATCTCTTCCTCAAGCATAGCCCCTGGGAAGAGTATTCGTTGGACTCCCAGGTCTGAGTTGTGAAATGCCAAACAATGTGTTGTTGGATAGAAACAGAGAGTTGGAGATAATGCCAACAATTTGCTGCCATCTAATAATCGTTTAGATTTTTGCAGCCCTATTTTGTGATCAGATAAGCTTCTATGTATGTACAGAACATGCCTATCCAAAAATAAGCCAAATTTAAAGCATAGATTATTGTCATATTAAGTGAGTGCTGAATTTACAAATCATATTAATACAAAATGGTAGTAATTTGATTTTAACTTACCATACCATATGACATATGACTGGGCACCATGTGTGAAACCAGCCAATTGTAGTTAGCTCAATAGTTAAGCAGATTAGGGCTCCTGTACATGTAGTCCTTGACTTATGACCACAGTTCAAACCAAAATTATGGTCATACATCATTGTGGCCATGAAGTGAGATGCCCATCGAATTCCAGCAATCTCTGCTGCAGTTGATATTTTGGAGCACTTGGTGCCTCAGGTAGTGGGGGAGGCCTTGGATTGCTGAAAGGTCATAAGTCATGAAGTACCTGTATAATATTTGGATCCTGGTCATATGCCTCACTACATTTTTGGGGTTAATAAGTGGGTGTTGATGCATTCACATTTCTTTCAGGAATGCTTTGTACAGGCCAAATGAATTTTAAAACTTAATGCTAAGTGTAATTATTGTAGCCTGAATTTGACTTAAGATCCTATCTAAATGCTTCTGTTGCAACACTCTTTCCATCAGAAGAAAGTGTTACAAATAAGTTTGGATTACTTTCACTATGCAGAACAATCATTCTGAAATCAGACAGATACCTGTATTAAAGTGACAGAATCATCATCTTTTAATGACCCCATAATGGCTTGCAGGGAGGAGTCTGGGCAACTGAATGGAGCTGAGTGTTTACTGCCCTTCCTATCGCCAATGCAGAGTTATATTCAGCAGATATATTCTCATCTTGCCCAGAGAGAGAAATATCTGTCTCTACCTAAGATTGAACTCACAGCCTCCGGATTGTGAGGTAAGACTCCATCTCTAAGCCACTACACCACTCATTAAAGTGATAGAATCACTTTCCTAAAATTAAAGATTCCATAAAATAAGAATCCCATAGGAACAGGTCCACTGTCTTTCATTCCAACTGCATTGCCCATAATTGTTATAAATCAATCCATGGCTTAATTTGTAAATAAATAATTTGGTCAGGTCTTTAGATTAATGTGAGATGAACAACCCTCTCAGGAAAGGCATTTCACTTGTATATTTACAGACCCCTCACATCCTGGACATAAATTGTTTCAACTCCTTCCCTCAAAACGACGCTATAGAGCATTGCACACCAGAACAACTAGACACAAGGACAGTTTTCCCCCCGATTGCCATCACTCTGCTAAACAAATAATTCCCTCAACACTGTCAAACTATTTACTAAGTCTGCATTACTATTACTATTAATCCTCTCATCCTTCTTTTCACCCATCTCCTCCCACTTATGACTGCATGATTGTAACCTTGTTGCTTGTATCCTAACGATTTTTAATGACTGTTTCCTCGTATGATTTGATTGCTTATTGTACCCTATGACTATTATTAAGTGTTGTACTTATAATTCTTGTCAAATGTATCTTTTCTTTTCTGTACACTGAGAGCATATGCACCAAAACAAATTCCTTGTGTGTCCAATCACATTTGGACAATAAAGAATTGTATTCTATTCTATCTAAGCTTTAGCCACAAGAAAATTCCTAGTAGATTCAGACAAAGATTTGTTTGGTCTAATCCTCTGTTTTCACAGTGGCCAACCAAATTTATTGAAATCTTACAAGAATGGAAATGAGGAGAATGATGTTCTTTCACAGTCATTCCTCAAGTACCTATATTTAAAACAAAGCTGCTTGCTGCTGCTTGCCATGCATGCAAGCTTCAAATTTCATTCCATATAGGAAACAAATCAATATGGCCCAGCATCTTATTTTCTATAATGGTCATTTCATTGTTCTGAAAAGGTCATACAAGCAGGTTCTTACAGAGATATTCCATATTGTTGACTTTCTCTTACCTATGTCCTTTCTCCTTTTAAGTTCATTTATATTCATATTCATATCTTTCATAGCAACCAAGGCATCCTGCAATGCTTTGTGGTCGGGGTGAGACTTAGGAGTGGCATTCAAGAGCTCACACAATAACAAAGGATACTTCATGACACGTTGTATTGGTTTGATCATCAAAGATCCCATATCTAATAGATTTGGTTTTCCCCTGAAATTTAAATTAAGCCATGTTAAGTATAAAAGAGAGTTCTTGCAAAATAGGGAAGAAGAATGTATTTCCTTGTAATAATTAACTTTCACAACAACCCCACACTCACAGCAATTCTTACCGTAACAGGCTTATGAGTAGTGGGAAAATGTTAGCATGAATATTTGATTATTACAATTGTAGACACACCTAGTTTTGCAAACACATTAGCATCTTCATTGTTTAGTGTGCCATATAGTCAACACCTTCCATTGTTTTGCGAATGAATCCTAGAGGGCACAAAAGTCTAATTCCCTTCTGTTATAATTCCCACATTTTCAATAACTGTGCTGTCTTAGCACACCAAACCACATAGTACTATAATTTAGCTCAGCATGGTGTACAAAGCAAGCTTTCTGGCTAAAGGTAAAGATAAAGCTTTCCCTTTTCCAATCATGTCTGACTCTAGGAGACAGTGCTCATCTCTGTTTCTTAGTGAAGGATCCAGCATTGTCCGACTACATTTTGGTGGCTTTGTGGCCAATACACGCTGAGGCACATCGAACACTGTTATCATCTCACTAAAGTAATACCTATGTATCTACTTGCATGCTTTCAAATTACTAGGTGGGCAGGAACTGGAGAAGTAACAAGAGCTCACCCTGTCACACGATGCTTGGGTCTCGAACTTTGGCTGTCAGCTTTCCAGCTGACAAGCTCAGCATCTTTAACCACTGAGTCATCACATCCCATAGCTTCCTGTCTAGTTTAGCACAAAGTGCAAGCCCAAGGTGTTTGCTTAATTTAGTGAATGATAGTCCAATTAGCTGTGGCCAGAGGTGGTATTCAGCAGGTTCGGACCAGTCCTGGAGAACCGGAAGCGGAAATTTTGAGTAGTTTGAAGAACCGGCAAACACCACCTCTGACTGGCAATTTTACAGTATCCTTCCCCTGCCATGCCTACCAAGCCACGCACAGAACCGGTAATAAAAAAATTTGAATCCCACCACTGGCTGTGGCTAAGCAGATAGCTTAAATGCTGCTGCGAATGGCAAGAGATATTTGTTTATTTTATAAAAACATTATTTTTGAATGGTTTAAGTGACACCGAAATTTTGAACCTGAGCTAATTTCAAACCTAGACTTAATAGCATTTGTGATGATTATGCAGAGCTTAGGGAATGCTCCCATTACAGTGAGCAGAGTGTGCATTTTGCCAATTAGGGCATTTTATCATTTACTGTATACTAGCACAAAACTTCACTGTATCAGACTGGAAATAAAACTTCACTTGCAATTAATTTAATATAACTAGTACAATCAGATTTTGACCTTCTTTCTACTGGCAAAGCAGTAGAAGTTTAGCAGCTGCAAATGTGTTTTTTCCATGACTTGGGAAGCTTGCTTGTTTCTTTCTATAAATCAGACTGTCATTATGGTACAAGAAATGGACAGGCTACTACATCTTTTGCAATCAGAGTTTTTTTTTTCCTGGCAGCCAGCAACCCAAATATACTGTAGATTAGGTTGGATTGGATTAGATCAGATTAATTAGATTAGATTAATAAACCGTTGATGAACTTGTTGTCCTTTCCTGTTGACTCACTGGCACATACAGTATAGCATATTTTGTTTGCTTTTTAAAGTTGGAATTGGTATTATTTTTTCCAGGTGTACATCTAATCTTGGCAGAGTCATTTCCTAAGTAACATGGCTGCAAATCAAACTAGGAGACAACAGAATCTCAGTTGTTAGTGGCAAACCACTTCTATATTATCTCGAGGAAAACTACATGAACTGCAGTACATGTCTATGAAGTCATCAGGATTCAAGCTCAACACGAAGAAGACTTTACTTAAAAGCAAAACAAAATAAAAGGATCAGTGCTGCAGAATAAGGAAATTAATTTCTGCCAGTAACTCAGTTGTTTGAGCAGAGTTATTCAAGCCATGTCTGACAGCTTGGGGGAGCTCCTACTTCATAGTACAGAGAACTCCGTTTCTCTCTTTAAACTGAAATGCAAAAGCTTCACACAGAGGGATTCTCATTTCTTTGCAGCTGTATATGTGTGTGTGTGCATGCCTAAATGACTCAAAATTATTCATAGGATGTCATAGAGAAATTATTCTGCTAATCACCACCATACTGTCTTTGCTATGAGTTAAGGGCTCTGAGTAGAGTTTAAAGAAAAGGGTTATTGTGGAGCTGGAACATCTAGTAGAAAGATGTGCAGAAACCCACATGCCAAAATGCTCATTGGGATTCCCAAAAAGGACAGAGCCTGTTATTGTATCTGGAGCCTTGGAGGTTACATGAATCCCCTGTATCTAGTCCAAACAGCCCCATCCATAAATTGTATTTTGAAAGGCTAATGAATTATTGACCAATTTATAATCTGTGCAACAGCTTATTGGCCTATACTTTGACAATGATAAGGGCACATTAATTTGCAGAAATTTAGCATGAGTAATTTAATGCCCATCTGCTATTGATATGCCTAGGTAAGATCCCTTTTTGTCTTTTGATATTATTTGTACATGCACAACTTAGGTACATTTGAGTGAGACAAGAGCTTCATTATTCCAACTCAGGATCACAAAACCATGCAAGCTTTCTAATTAAAAAGTTTTCACTGGCCAGGGAAGGGTAGGTCAGTTGTTGAAATTGTGTTGATGTTTTGGTATAAGACAAGTATATATATTATGCTAGGTCACAAACAAGTTCCATTCATGACCAGAGGTACTGCACCAATAATGATTAAGTTAAATTGGGTAAGCTGGAAAGTGTTTCCTGATTTTCTTTTCTTTAATTATAAGGCTGCTGTATTTAGAGTTCAAAACTACTGTATACACACCCAATCATTCAGAAATCAACAACAACAAAAAAATGGATTTACCAAAGCTGTTAAGCCAAAACATGCTTTATTTATTTATTTGCCTTCCTTTTGTTGTGTGAAGCCAACAAACTACTGATACCCTTACAGGCGGAGCTCCATGTAGAGCTTCATGGATAATATGACCTCATGAATGTTCAATGCTATAAAGAAGGCATGATGGGGATGAGGCTATGAGGAGGCACGTCTTTTGTCTTCCCAGAGGATGAGAGTGAGCTGGTTGACTTCATCCAGGCCTTTTATATACTCTATGAATGTTGGATTGAGATTATGTTCAGTTTCTGATCTCCTTCTTCCTTATCTATCTTTTTACTAGACATTTTTTTAAAAAAAGTTTTTTTTGCTTGATTATGTTCTATCAAATCATTGTTTATTCTTAGTCCTCAAAGGACTATTGTACGTGATACTCCTCACCATATAGATATGTTTTCTGAATGAACTGCCCCTAACCTGATCAGTTCAATGTTTTGTTTAGTTTAACGAAAAGAAGGATTAGGAATGGCATGATAGCAATGTTCCAGTATCTGTCACAAACAAGAGGGCGCCAACCTATTCTCCAAAGCACCTGAAGGCAAAACAAGAAGCAATGCAAGGAAATTAATCAAGGAGAGAATTAACCTAGAAATAAGGAGAAATTTCCTGGCAGAAAAAATAATCAGTGGTTTTGACTTGCCTCCAGAAGTTGTGAATGCTCCAACACTGGAGCTTTTAAAGAAGAATTGGGCGACCTTTTTGTCTGAAAGGGTATAGGAACTCCTATTTGAGCAGGAGGTTGGACTAGGTCCAGGAATGGGATTCAGTCGGCATTACTACCAGTTCGGTTTTTGCGTTTGGCACATATGAGCGGACTACACCATTAACTGAGCCACTGGGACAGCTGATAAGAGCTGTGTGCGGGTGCGCAGAATTTCAAAAAGCACTTTTTTTACTGCTTTATCAACCTCAGCTGTGCCACCCAAAGCAGCTGAGGTTGAAAAAGCAGGAAATAAAAGTCAGGTAAGAGCCCGGGTGAGCGGGTAGGTCAAACAGCAGTAGACACAAAACCAGTTCTGTGTCGGCTGCTCTTCAGAGCTTCCAGTTCTATAGAGCTAGGCAGAACCGGTAGCATCCCATCCCTGACTAGGTCCCTTCCAACTCTGTTATTGTGTTATGCCATTCTAAGTCCATCCACTCTGCTGCTGGCCATCCTCTTCTTTTATTTCTTTCCACCTTTACCACTATTACAGCCTTTTCCAGAGAGCTGGGTCTTTGCATAAGGTGGCCAAAGCAGGATAATTTGAGCCTGTTCATTTGTGCTTGTAACAAGAACTCTGGTCTGATTTGTTTGACAATCCCTTTGTTTTCTTGGCTGTCCATGGTTTTCTCAAAACTCTTATTGATATCCAAAAAAAAGTGGAATACTTTTGGAACATATTCAGTGATTTATGTATATAACAAGAGATAATAAGGATCTTATAGGTAGCCCTCAACTTACAACCACAATTGAGCCAAAATTTCTGTCAGACATTTTTTAAATAAGACTTGCCCCATTTTACGACCTTTGTGCAAATGTTAAATGAATCACTGCAGTTGATAAGTTATTAACCCAGTTGTTAAGTGAATCTGGCTTCCTCATTGACTTTTCATGTCAGAAGGTCCTAAAAGGGACGGTGTAATGGTCATAAGTGTGAGCCAGTTGCCAAGCATCTGAATTTTGAGCACATGATCATGAGGATACTACAGCAGTCATAACTGAAAAATAGTCATAAGTCACATTTTTCAGTGCTGTTCAGTGCGGTAAGTTTGAACAGTCACTAAATAAACTGTGAGTTGATTGATGACTACCTATATTATACATATAAATAGGTTTCACAATTAGCCACCCCAAATGCAGGAGGGATGCAATTCTGTAATACATCTAAATAAATGTATAACTTACCCTTCTTCATATATCTTTCTGCAAAAAGAAAAAGAAATACACACTCATTAGCAGTCTCTTAAGAAAAGAAATAACAATAGCACTTAGACTTATATAATACAGAGTCAATGTATTGCCACAACAATCATTTACCCACCTCAGAAGAATGGAAGGCTGAGTCAACCTTCAGCTTGGTGAGATTGGAACTGCCAAACTGCTGGCAGTCAGCAAAATTAGCTGAATTAGAGAATATTAGTAGGCTAATCCTAATTCAGGTGTCTTTGATTTTCTTTTTTTTTTGAGCCAGAGGTCATTAAGTATTTTGAGAACTGTCACAGGCATCTGATGAAATGGCTATCACAGAGAATCTAACAAGTCACAACATACCAATTTTCCAGAACTGTTGAAATTATTTTTCCATGGTAAACAAGTGCATCTTTAAGTCTCCCAGATGCATTCTATCACCTCAGCTTACCTTTGTATTTTTTTTCTTGGCAGATAAACACACTTCTTAACAAAATACAGGCTAGAGTCACCCACCTCTTTCATTGTTAAGATGAATAAAAGAATATATAAAAGAATAACAATAAAAGAATTAAGTATTTATTGTTAAAAATAAAACCTAAAGGACACAGGATGAATCCAAAAGCCGTATTGTAGACCCTAAGTGTTGTGTATACAGTAAATCAATAAAGGTCTGAGCTTGAGGTAAAGTGCAGGGTTCTGGCCCTGCACTTCTGATTGGCCATCAGGCAGCTCGACCAGGATTGGTCAGCTCTAACGGACCTGATTGGTCTTTAAATAAGAGTTCTTATTGGTTAAAAGAGCTAGCGTTCCTAGTTCATTATTGGTTGAATCATACAAAAGATGTCTATATAAGGCAGAGTTAACCGTTGTTGTTTTGCTAGTCACGATGTAATAAAGAGCTGAAGTTCACTATTCCATGATTGTCTCCAGTTATTTCAACCCATGCCAAGTACTTAACACTGGCGACGAGGATGGGATGTGGAGACGTCTGAACCGAAGAACCGAGAAACGAATACCCAGCACGTGAAAGACAACGCCAACAACGGAAACCCGCTCCGTTCGACTCAAGTCAGGAGGATTGGGAATCCTACATGGATCGTTTTCAAATGTTTCTCGAGACGAACAACCTTAAAGACGCAACACCGGCAAAGAAAAGTGTGTTATTCTTAACGCATTGCGGTCCTGCCGTCTTCAAGATGGCCAAGGCACTCGCTAAGCCGCGAGAAGTGAAGGCCATGAGCTGGGACGACCTCGAACCCATCCTGAAAGACCACTACGCGCCGACCGTGCCTACGCTCGTGAGACGCCATGAGTTTTACCAAAGAAACCAATGAAAGGGAGAAAGCGTGGCCGATTTCGTGGCGGATCTCTGAAATTTGGACGGCCTCTGAGGGTTCGCCGACTTGGAAGAGGCACTGAGAGATCGAATAGTTCTGGGACTAGATGGACTAGGCTTGCAAAGCAAGTTGATGGCGAAGGGCAACATCAGCCTTGCTGATGCCATCGCCGATGCTGTTGCAGCGGAGGCAACCAAGAAGTCGGCTGCATGACTCCGCCGAACCCACGATACGGCAACCCCACCAACCAGCGAAATTTCACCCAATGCAGAAGGGCGACGCTCAACGACACATCACGAGGACCTCTCTTCGTCATCAGACAGCGATGAAGAAGAGGTCCACCGATTGCGGTCCAACCGGAATCAACATCCAAGGACCCTTCGCCCTTGCGCTGGCTGTGAAGCCGACCATGCCAGGTCCGAATGCAAATTCCGCGACGTGCTCTGCCACAAGTGCGGAAAACGAGGCCACATCGGGCGGGCCTGCTGCAGCTTGCCAGGATCAAACCAAGCCCTTAAAGGGGCCTATTTTCGTCAATCGACAGGAAGCCGTCCTGTGAGGCGGACGCCAGTAAACTACTCCTACAGAAATCCAGCCATGCAGAGAGAAGAAACTCACCATACTATCACTATCGGTCACGCCTCCGCCTTGGACGCTAAGAAGATCCGAGTCACCATAGCCATCGAGAACCAGCCGTGCCTCATGGAAGTTGACTCAGGATCATCCCNATACTTACATCTAACGGTCATCGATAGAGATCGGCCTAGACTACTAGGCCTCCAATGGTTCGCGCCACTTGGCTTTGAAGTGGCCGGCGTAAACCGGATTGGCGATTGCGACTGGGAGGAGGATCTTATTTCTGAGTTCAGTGACGTCTTTGCGG